>WSXT02214115.1:0-17457 GCA_011762715.2 Neuroterus valhalla | reverse complement strand
TCATTCGCCGATCCAACAGTATCGATACTTTGGTATCGATACTTTTCAGACCGATTTTGAACTCGGATCGGATCGACTGTATTGGAAGTATCGATCATCAAGGATCGATACTTTTTGTGAGGATCGACCATCACTAGTCTAATCGGTTGCACGATGCTGACAAACGCTCGCTCAACCCCCGCACAGTAGAGCAAAAAAAACGTCCGTGGACAAACTGATTTTTAGAAGAGCATAATTGCCTCTTCTTTCAATGAAATCCAGTAAAATTTCATATATAAGTGTCATGGCATTTTTGGATTTATTTTATTCATTTTTTTATTTAAAACAAAAAAAAATTTAACTTATGAAGTTTACCGGTTTATGAAGAATTCTTGGAATCATTTGAAAAAACCTAGGAATCTTGAAAAAGCTATGTAGAACTGGTATCCAATAGCAAAGCAAATGTTTGAAGAAAAATCAGCTTTATAGGATTCTTCAATGTTGGGGTCATACTTTGGGGGGAGGGGGGAATGCAGATTGCGAGAGAGAGAGGGGGGTATCTATAAAAAGAAATTATTTATGTGATTTGCTCTGCAATAAATTCGTACCATTTTTCGGCTGATATACATCATAAAAGTACTCCCAATTAAAACACAAGGTTTTTTTGCAGCGGACGCATTTTTTAAAAGCGAAACCTTTGCCGATAATTTATTTCGTTTTTGGAGGACAACATTTTTGGAGGAGAATGCAAAAAAAAGTCAGATTTTGAGAGAAATTTTGTGCGGCTTTCATGTACTGCGCACGCTGCAAAAAACCTTGTGTTTTAAGTGCTTGTATGATGTTTATCACCCGACAAATTGTAGGTAATAATTTATTGCACAATAAATCACAAAAATATTTTTTTAGAGATATTCCATTTGACTAATTTCCATTGTGACTTATATAACAAATATTTTTAGCTGCAGGTTTCCAGTTGAAAAACCGAAACGGAGGTCCACTATCAAAAAAGCCAAGACATGTGTCGCATCAATTTTAATAAACTATCGATTAAACATAGTCCAAAAGAATTTCGAATTTCTTATACCTAGACATCCCCTTGTAAGTATTCTACATGTTTTCCCATATTCAATTTCTCGTCAATTGAAACTCCTAAATATTTCATACATTTAACTCTTTCAATTACTAATCCTTCAACTGGCAGATCTACCTCTATGTCATAAACGTTCTTCCTAGCACTGCTTATTACCATACATTTAGTCTTTTGCATATTAATTTTCAACTCGTTACGTTCCAACCACTTTTCAACTTTCTTTAGTTCCACATTCATTATTTCTTCTTCTTCACGTTGACTCTTTGACACACAATAAATCATTGTATCACCCGCAAATTATTTGGGTATACATTTAGTAAAAACTTGAACAAAATCATTAATTCGCACATTATACATAAGTGGCCCTAACACCGAGTCCTGTGGTACACCATTCATGATATTGATACTAGATGATTACATATTTCGCCATTTAGTGTACTGTTTTCTATCTTTCAAACAGTCTTAAAGCCATTTCAGAGCCGTCCTTTCTCATAAGCGGGTAACATATTTATAAGCCCAGATTCCTCGACTTCAGTTGTGTTTTTTACTTTTGGTAACGGTATAACTGTTGATTCCTTCCAATCGTATGGAAATTTACCTTCCCTCAATGATTTATTCATAATATTTACATAAAGATTACCTGATACTTTCAAATTTTTTACTAATATAGATGTACTGATTCCATTTTCACCCCCCCTTCTTATTGTCCATCTTACTTATTATTTGATTAGGATCTTCTAAGTTTATTTGCCCAAACTCATTCAATTCATAATTTGTGAAATATGGATCGACAGTATTGTTTCTATCTTTGTGGCGTATTGACAGAATAATTTCTTGAGCACTATTTATGTAGTATCTATTGACAATTTCTGCTATTTCTAGCTCATCTTTCTATTCAACATCTTCAAATGTCACCTTATCTATGATATTTTTAGATTTCCCGTTCGCAATCTCTTTAACTATGTCCCACATTTCTCTCTGGTTGTTTTTGTTTTCCGTTATTCGATTTTCTTTATATTCCCTTTCCCTTTTCACACCGAAAACGAAACGCTTGGGTGTATTGAGGACACGGTGCGACCCGAGTATGACTGCCCTCTGCATCCATCCGGAGAGTACCACGGCATATCTCTGGCACATGGGTATGGCTTTAAGGTTACTAACCAGTGAAGGCGTCGCACCTCCAAGACCACCGATGATGAGAACAACTATTTCAACCAGATATCCTTGATGAGATCGCTTAAAGTGCTCTCTAAAATCTCTGTACCTCTCCTTTTTCTTGATTTCTTTGCCTGTGATGTTTTTGTCAGCCGGGGCCGAGAATTCAATCACGAACATAGTTCGATCATCACGTTTGTCAAGGAGCACGATGTCGGGTCTTGTATGTTGGATAGGGACTATTGTCGAAGAATTGTAGGTCCGGTAGATTAGTCACTTCTCGTTCTCAACAATAGACTCCATCCCTCTTTGAGCGTCCAGCAGGGCAGGATCGCGACCAATAAATAGGAGCGATAAAGATTGTGGTACAGCACTCTTTGAAGCATATTATGTCTGTACATATACGCCGTTCCTGCGTGAATAGGACAAATCGATGGTATATGTCATAGGTGCTCAGGGAGTAGAAGACACGCCCCGCACCTATCGCTGGAAACTTCTTGAGGTAATATGCTACTTCGGTATGCCAAGGTGGAAATCACACCGTCCTGATACGCGGAAACTGAAACCCTCTGTTCCTGAATTGAGTCCAGATGATTTCCGGAAAGCAAACGTTGACTCATGTGACCAGAATTTATCTTTTATAATTTTTTTTAAAGTTTCCGTGCATCACCTTGTCTTGATGTTGTTTTACGAACTTTTTGGACTCCGCTTTTTTCACCTGTGTTTTTAGAAATAAGGCATCTTGATGGAGTAATGCAATGTTGTTACCTTTTATGTTGAGATTCAGGCCAAGGTTTTTAGCTGCCTGCTCCGCGGCTTTGTGAAGGAACGCTCCTTCTCCACTCATTTCATGATTCCTGACCATTGTCAAGAGAGGATCTCTATCATTCGCGATTCAAGAGCAGTAGTTAGGATAATTTGGGTGTAGATGCACTGGAGATTGAGAGGTCCACATCCATCTTTATTGCGTGCGATGTATAAGCGCGGAACGACTCGTTCTTCGTCTATGAAAACACGCCAAACGAATGGAGTAAAACCGAACGGTAAGCGCTAGGGTGTCTAATAGCACTCCCGTCCACAAGCGCAGTGTCATCATCTACACTCGTCATTCGTCCATATTTTAGATGAATCTTGGCCTGCTCATCCAATCCAAAGTCGATAACAATTTCTCGTGTGTATCACTCGGCGATACTTGTAGCATCCTGTAGATATTCTTTTCCATAAGCATAAATCTTCAAGTCGCGCATACCAAATATATGAGTGAACTTATGCTCACGAACATTAGTTCCGCCACAGAGGTACCCATGAGGATCGCGAAGTGCGAGAGACAGTGGCATTAGTGTGATGCAGAAGAGGAGAGGGCTCATTGTGTCACCCTGAAAGACCGCTCTCTGAAAAGTGACGCTGTTGGTTGTCATTAGTGGTTTGCAGCGTCTTTGCAGACATTCCTATCAATCAGCAGGTTTACCCCACAACCTGCTGCGCCTCTTTTCGATACGCGTGGTTCGCAAATCTCACTCCACGCAGGTCCAACTTTCCGAACAATCCGGTCATTCAGGATAGATGTGAAGATCTGATACAACATGTTTACACAAGTTATTGGTCTGTAGTTCTTTGGGCAGGACATGTCCCCTTTCTTTAGTAGGGGTACAGTTCGTCCTTACCCCAGGCACTGCGGAATATGGATCTATGACTCCAAATGTGAGGTGGAGATGCGGGCCGGATACTGAGGTGTAGAAATGGACTTCTTTCACCAAAAGTTCATAATACAATCTGGATCAGCAGCGGAGAAGTTCTTCGTTGCTCCAAATGCTTTCTTTACTTCCGCAGCAGTAATTGGTGGGCATTCCTTCTAGGATGTTAAGAGGTTATTGCACATCTCCTTGAAACGTATAATGTTCTTAGTGCCTTCATTCGATGGATGTTTCAATTCGTAAGTCTGTCCAAAATTTTTCGACTTCTTCGGACTTTGCTGGATTTTTGACAAAACATAGGAGGATTGTTAAAAATTCACAATGAGTCAGCGAAAAACTGTTGATTCTCCCGGACCCATCTTTCCCTCCATAAAGAACGTTGATTCGTTTGCCGGTTAGTCATAATGTTTCCATCTCATTAAACACCCCGAACTCTAGAACGATCGGCAATGTTACCCGAACCATTGTCGGTTGCTCTGCGCTTTCTATCATTTTGAACCGCATCTACAACTGGATTTGAGGTTCTGAATTTCCACAGTTGATTCCTTCGAGTAGCTAGGGAAAAGATTGTCTGACCTCGCAGAGCACCGCGTGTGAGGGTGAGGCTGCTTACTGTAGGAGGTAACCCGGTATTTTAGACCCACCGTAAAGAACACCTTACCCACGTTCCATTCAGCTTTCAGCTCGGTTGTTCATGCCTAACTTGGGTGGTTTTTCTTTGGGACCATCCCCTAGACAAATGTCCACGACTGTTCAAAAGCTTCTGTAACTGTATTTAGCAGAAACTATAAATTGAATAAATTGAACAGAATGATGAATGAATAAACTCTGTAACAATTCTTTTTCTGCTTGAGAATTTTTGTACGTGAGACACGTTTATCGATCGGTTATAAATATACTTGGAGCACCAAATGTTTCGATGAATTCTTCCGCTTTCTTTACAGTCAACTGGCTTTCATATCTGTCATAGGTCGAAAGTAAGCGTATTTTGTTGAATTATCAGTTGAACCAAATACATACTTTTTTCCTCGGGGTCAGCACAAAAGGCCTCGAACGCTCAATATGTACAATTTCAAATGTCCTTTTACCGAGCGCAATCGGATTAGGTTCCCCTGCTTGCAAAAACACTTCCTAATTGCCCTGAATCACTCTCAATAGTTTTTAACATGAACTCTAGATTGCTTTTTTATCTCTGAGAAATAGTAAAATTCATTTATTCTCTCAACAGTCTTATCAACTCCCAAATGACTTGCAATATCATGATATCGAATGACTAATGCTTTTCGCATTTTCTTTGACACAACATCAACTTCTCGAGTACCTCTTTCCTCACCTACCTTTTTGAATAGTAAGCCATCTCTCAAAACAAGTCTCTCACTCGCCCTTTGTCAGCCTTTGTTCGATCCTTGTCCTTTCTTCCAAAATCCGAATGATCTCAACCAGATCATCATCTATCCTTTGATGCATAAGAACTTCATGCTCCCTGACAGTAATTCCTAAAACCGACTCGACTTCAGGCAGAATAACAGGAGCTCGCGAAAAAGCATCTACATGCCCCCTTTCTTCCCTTTTTCATGCTGAATAGTTGGGCTTAAGTCAGATAATTCACTTAACCATCGAGCTATTTGCGAAGTTTGAGCCTTCAAAGCATTTACATTCAAAGAGCAACGGCATTGAGTTACAACTGTAAAATAAATTCCTATTACGAAAGGTCTCTCTAGGGCCCATGTGATGGCCATTAATTCGAGCCAACTAGAATGATACTTTTCGCAAATATCACTTGTTCTCCTACTAACTGTAACCATATGAAACGGGCTACTTTCCTCATCTGCTTGTCATAAGATTCCACCTATACCGTAACTCGACGCATCTGTATGAAGCTCTTTTTTAAGAGCTTTTGTATTGTACACCCTCAAAACCGGTTTTTCTCTGAGTCCATTTTCGAAGTTAAAAAGGCTTCTTCACACTCTTCAGTCCACTGAAACTCAACGTCACTTTTGAAACACTTGTAACTGGTAAAGCTATGCTCGCGATTTTTGGTCATTAAAAAAAGTGCAAAGCAATCCCTTTCGTCCTCGCAATTCACAACACTGAAACCATAAGTTTTGCAAAATATTTAGGAGCACCCGCCAACAGAAATCTTCGTTCAAACCCTCCAGTTTGAGTTTCAGTTATAAAAGCCGCGAAATCTTCCGAACCCTCAGTCAACAGTAACTCATGAATAACCCCACGCCAAGTCCAGTAATAAAATATTTTGCCCCATTTAAATTTTCAAACAAAACATCAAAATCAATGGGTTTAGTCACTGCGTTAAGTTGCGTTAAAGTGCGATAATCAACTACCATTCGTGGTGCACCTATATGGCTTAGATCGCACCGGTTGTGGATTTTCTTTCAATCTGCTGTTTTCCTTCAGTCGAAACTCCTTTATCAGTGACCAGTTCGTCGACGGTAATATTTTATATATTTTCAGTTTTCGATTAGCCTTCTCAATAGACAATATCGGTTCTTCTATCTGTTGACTCATTTCTATTTTCCGAACTTTTCCTGGGGAATAAACTACCGGAATTTTAAAGTCTCCTGCTACAATAATACCTACAATAATATCTACATTTTACGCATTGAGGGGTTACATGGGTTTAAAAAATTTTAAAAATCGATTCTTTTTCTTCGTATTATTAAATAGTACAATATGTTAAGAATTTTCTCCCAAAATTTAAATTGATACATGCAAATGTCTAAGAGCTAGAACCCTTCCGAAGTTCCACCCATCAGGGTACGGCAGTTTGGCGCGTCGCAGTTCGAAGGCTAAAAAAAGCGTATTTTTACCAATTCTTTTTTATATTTCAAATGGAATATTTCATTTCAACAATTTAGCATATCAAAGATATTCTAAACATTTTGTACTATTTAATGAGACGAAGAAAATGAATGAATAAAATTCTGTATGTTTTTCCAACGTATATCTTTAATCGCGTTTTTGTCGAAGCTCAATTTTTGAAGTCGGTGGCCACGATTTCTCGAAAATTTATGGACCGATCTTCTTCAAATTTGGTACACATCTTAAAAATAACATTGTCCAGTGCTTGAACGAAGGATTTTCAAGAATTTTCATCACAACTAATTTTAAGAGGCGCTAAATGTAAAAAATTTGTCCAAAAAATGGGATTTTTGTTCACAGCTCTGCCAAAAATTAAAATTTCATTTTTATTTATTTTCCTTCGTCCGAACACGAGTTTTATACATGTACAAACTAAAAATTTTTGGTTTTTTGATTTTGGAAAAACCAGTCGTTCGTTATCATGGCCATGCAGAGATCACTTTTTTTTTAGAGGTCAAGGGGAATGAACTCCCAAGAGCTGAATGTTCAATATTTTTTAATAAGGATTTCACAAAATACTTATTAAATATGTATCTTTGATATGCTGGCTTGTTTCAATAAAATATTTCATTTGATATTTTAGAAAAAAATGGGTAAAAATACCCTTTTTTCGAGCCTTCCAAAGCCATGAAACCCCTTATACGCCAGAACTCTAAAAGTTACCTGTCTTGGTTTGGATCCCTCAAATCTGAAAATTCCAATAATGATACGGGGTGAATCTACAACTCCAGCACCAAAAGCTCCTGAAACTGATACCATCCTCTGCATCGTAAAATCCTCACGCAGTACTACCGTGGCTTTAATAGTGCTTACCGAAGCGCCCATATCTCTGGGCTTGCAGTTTTGCCTCTCGTACTCGTACTTCCTTAAAAGATCTTCCTATCAACTCCGCCGCGTGCATTTTAGATACTGTTTGTAGATTTTCTTGTCTGATTTTACATTGCTCCTGTCAACGTGCTACATGATTCGAACCTCCCCACAAATAACATTTAATTTCTTTTCGAATATTCTTACAATCAAGCGAAAAACGTCCCGGCTTACCGCAGTTGTAACACTTGCAAACCAATCTCTAGCTTTTGTTTCTGCAATAAACCCTCCTCTGCTTCAGCTCCATTATCCTTATTTTCCCCCAACTTCTATTTCTTCATATTTCTGATCTGCCATCCGACTGCATGCATCTCAAATGAAAGACTCAGCTGATTTTCCTCCCTATCAGCCACCTATCCTCTTTCGCCCCCCGCTGTCTATTTCCTCAAATCGCATTGGTTCCCGCAGCATCTCGTCGGAGTTTCGGAAACATCGGTTGGGCACGAAACTAGTTTTTTCTCGAGAGTAGAGACTCATTGCTACTCCACCTGGAATTTCTATAATCAGAAATCCTGAAACTTCACAAAGCCAAATTTTGTCTAAAAAATAATCCTGGATACTCTACTCATAACATTGAACTCGTCCCATCGTCATCTTCAGCTTCTCACATGTAATGCGTTGATATGTAAAGGTTGGCCGAAACGATTACGTAAATTTGACAAAATATACAATCGAAAACACCTTAGTAAAAAGACACTTCAATGCTCTGTCTTCAAGGTGCAAATCCCTCACACTCAAAACCATAGCGCCTGACCAACCATTTAATGTTTTGATATTTTCGAGCTCTGTTTTGCAAGTCCTAGCTCATTCAGGTCCTTCGTTTCCCTTAAAATCTATCATCAATGTCTTTAAATCGACCATAACTGATGGTATGATCTCAATTCTGAACCCGGATCAAGATTTTTGTAATACCATAGTAAGTGAGCTAAGTGCTCCTGCCAAATGGTCCTACGTTTGGTTCGAAGGGTTATTATTTTCAAGAACATCAACCTGACTGTGCACTCATTCTAGTATTTAACCTTCCTTCATGTTGAATCTGTATATGTTGTCTGATTTGTTCTATTATTTCCTTTTCCTTTCAAATTTCTGCCCTTGATTGTTCCAATTATTGGCTCTGTCGTTCCGCTTTTTTTCAAATTTGTACCATTTGGTGTTTGTAGGCCTGGTTTTCCTGTTGACGACGATACCCATCTCGCCATCTCCAGTTCCTCTTTTTCCGGCATGGTCCTTGTATTTACACCAGATCTTGAACAATGTTTCTTGAAATTTTTTCCATTCATCCATTGACATTTACAGCCTTTAACAAATTGACGGCTCATGGATACCAAGATTTTTTCAAGTAATATCCCACTTCGGATTTGTTGAGTTAATATAATTTTATCAGAAATTAATTAAATAAACGTTGACTCTTCAAAATTTGACAATAATTAACACATTTTCGCAGCTCTATTCCCCAGAAGAACTCAAACTTATTCTCACTCTCTATAGGTTTCCATCCCATAAACTTCTGTCAACTCTATCCCCCTCTCCCTTCCTCTCGTGTACCCCCCCCCCCCCCCCCCCTCTCAGGCCGGCAGACAGGCAGACAGACAGACAGACAGGCAAACAGACAGACAGGCAGACAGACATACAGACAAACAGATAGATAGATAGATAGATAGATAGATAGATAGATAGATAGGTATTGTAACGTGGTACTTTGCCACTTACACAATAAAAAATATTTCCTTTCGATAAGTCAATTTTTTTGATAAAACGACAAGCTTTCCATGGAACTTGAACTAAGAGTTAAAACTTTGACAGTTGCCTGCGAGCAACTATGATTGCTGGGTAAACAAAGTATGTTGAAGAAAACCAATCAATCAGGTCGAGTCATCTACTTCAATGATGAATTCAATATGAATTCATATATCATCATAAACAAAGATCAGAAATTTATACCGTTTCACATTACTTCGTATTCGTTGTAGAAAAATAAATCCAAAGCATCAAGAAACAAAACGTTAGAGGTTAGGGTTTACGTCAGCCGCTCAGAAGAAGAGTCCGGATCGTCCGACTAGGGATCGAAAGCACATTTTTTTGGTTTTACCACACTTAATAATGATACTTTTCTCTTATTTCCTGTGCTATATTATGTTACACGAGCTATCTGGTTCAAAACTCGAAAACTGTCACGAGTGACATTAGGTTGGTCAGGCAGTCAGCACGAAGGAGGGTTCTACGGACGCCACGAGGCGACCTCATCATCATGACAACTGACAAGAGGAGAACTCTGATTGTTCCATGGATGAGACTCCCGCGAAGTCAAGAACAGTCATAGACGAAGACTCGTACATAGAAGGTGCAACGTATCCAGGGGACCGGCGGGTATTCAAACCAACCGCACATGCTTGTGAACGCGGCCAGGTGGCAGTTGCCATTGACACGGCAACAGACCACGCTTCCAGCCACGTTCTACTGGAGCGAAATACTAATAATTTAGTCCCGAGAAGAAGAAAATTGAAGGAGCCCAAGAAACTATTTTACAAAGACGATTGGTAGAGGATCTCTTCGTCTTATAATTATGACTTTCTGTGTTCGTCAAGTGAATTTCGCGAGTGGGCTATGATAGCCGAATAAGATACCCGTCAGAAGTGGCTGACCGCGTCGAGATTCAACTTCATCTTTGTCATCTTTAGCCTTAATTGAGTGTTGGTTCATGTTTAACGTCAGTTTCTTTCGAACTTCTTGACTTTGTTTCTTCGTATTCTATCGCTCGATGTTCGCTTGTATAACCAAATATTAATAATAATAAATACAATATTACAATTGAATTAGGATGTCATATTGTTTTCCTGGCCCATAATTCGTGACGTCACTCCTTATCACTCCCCTCGCCGATTTCTTACTTTTGAGATAGTTAGGGTTCTATACTTTATAGAGAGATAGCCTACCATCGCTGCTATGGTAAACGCCATAAAGATTATAAACAATTCAAGCTAAAATTTATCATAATTTGTTTGGATAGCTTTTCTTTCCTTTTTAACAATGAAACTAGCTGGCGCTCAAGACTCTCTAACTTAACGTATTTTGAAAAGTAATGTCAAGTAATAATAATATTGGAAAGTTACCACAATTTAATGGGTTATAGTATATAAATAAACGTTTATTCTTCAGCCTATTGGCCTTGAAAAACTGACTTGCTTACACCATCATGTTTTACAGAATTTTTAATCTTTTTTTTACATTACATACTTATCTCTAACATCCTCCCACACTGTAAACAATGTTCCTTGATACTATAACCACTTGCCCACTCGCATTGCCTTACCTTCCTCGCTTCGCCTTGCATGGCCAAACTCTGCCTCCGCGGTCCCTATCCTTTTCTTATCTACTATGACTTATTTGCTATTCCTTACCTAGTGTTTACAGTATTTACATAGACCTTACATCTACTTCCTCCCCTCCTCACACGTCTATCTCCATCGCTCCTCCTCTTCCCTTCTCTTCCTCTCCATGTTACCCAGCACACCCTCCACCCATGCAATTGTCCTTTTCTCCCCTCTTTCATGCAGTATAACCTCCATGCTCATTACACTCCTTTCCACCTCCTCACATTCTTCCACCCAGTGTCCCCTTTCTTAAACAGTGGCACTATTAACCACTCTCTCCACTCTCCTGGAAATTCTTCACCTCTTCAAACCCTATTTACTACCTCTTTCAGTCTGTCTCTAACAGCTCTTGTACCAAATGTCCATGCTTCGTTCTGCACAACAGTCCAATCCTGCTGCCTTCGACCTCCTTAACTTTCCCATTTAAATCTATCTCCTCGTACACCGTCACAAAATTGCACGTCACCCCTCTTCTCTTAACAGCCCTTATCCGCATCCCCAACCCCTCACCACTAAAATGAAATTCCTCTTCAAATCCCTCCCTGATCCCCGTTCTAGTTCCCATACTAGCCCTCTCTTTCTTCTTTAACCTGCCACCTCTTGGAGCCTCTACCTTAATCTCCTTGGTAGTCTTGGTCCTATCCTGCTCCACTACGTGGAGCCAGCCCAACCATTCTACCAGTCCAACAGCATCAAATCCCTGTACAAACCTCCAAAAGTCCTCATCCTTCTTTTTTATCCCTGCTACATTCCAAATGACTACCTTTATCGCTCCACCACCCTGCTGTTCCCGAACCCCTTATCTCTCACGAAATAAGTCCCTCTGCACTTCTCTCGACTCCCCTTTTTCCTCATCCCAAACCAGCGTCTTTCCTCTTTTTTTATTTTCTGATGTCCCAGTTTCGCCACTCTCCCTTTACTCCTCTTCCATCTAGCTCTGTCATTCAGAAGTATTTTGATTTCTCTCTCTTTCCACGTCAGATCATGATCGATGTATACCTTCTGATCCTTATTACTGCGTTAACTTCGCATCACCGCCAACTCATCTTGCCAGCTCTCCAACTCCACCACCGCTACTTTATTGATTGATTGATTCAATGTGTCCCCTGAGGGTTTACATTTTCCTCGAACCTCTCCACAATTTCTTTACGCACCCTACCACTACCTTAGTAGTAAGTAAGGGGGACCTACAGCTTAAGGTGGGTTCCGAACCACCAAAAACCTCGGCTCAAAGTACACTCCCTTGCTAGGCAAGTGTTCACTGCGTGGGCCGCCGAAGCTCGTCCAGAGTGCAAGGTGGGAATCGATCCCACAACCAGCCGGCGTGGGTCTAAAGCGCGTGCCTTAGCCCCCACGATCAACTGGCCACTCTCACCACCGCTACTTAATCCCACTCTTTTCCCTTTAGCCTAACTTTAGCCACCTTGCCCTGAAACTTCACTATGCCTTGTAGCAGCGCTTCCACTCCCTCATGTTCTTCTCCATTGCTTTACTTCAAACCTCTAAACACGATATTATTTCTTCTATCGCCCTTCTCTCTTAACTCCATTGCTTCTATTCTTCCTCTCGGCACCAACTTCTCCTTCTCGTTACCAAGCCCTCCCACTTACTCCTTAATCATGCTCTATACCTTGTCTCAGATACATTTCCGCTCTCCTTCCACCCTGCAACCTTCTATCATATCTCACCTATCATCTACATCCACGAACGTTTTGTCTGTCCTCCCCAGCTATACCCTGATACCCTCTTCCATCTGTTCTATCTCATCTTTTTCCTTCCCAATCAACACGGCCACTGTCTCTAAACCTTTTACTTTCTCCCTCATCGTCTCCTTGTTCAGCTGCTCTCTCATTTTTGTAGGTGACCTGCGCTTTCTCCCGCTTTGCTTGCATGGGGTTTCTAGCCTTCACGTTTCCTCCGCTCCCTCAATGAAGCCTCTTCCCCTCCCTTCACGCACCGCTAGACACCGAGCTAAGTGTCGAATAGACTGCTTCCTCCCGGTCTGCCTCACTCCCAATGCTCTCTTTGTCACCTTCAGCCTAGGTCTCTGCCTACTCTTCTACCGATAACTAAGACTACTACCACTGCGGTGACTGCCTACTGCATCCGACAGATATCTCTATACTCCGTTCCCGCTCTAGTGCAATATCCCTCTATTTTTACATTTACCTTATTCCCTTTATCACTCCACCCTAGCACGACCTTGCAGACACCACCCTTCTCTTCGAAGTTGCTCCCCTCAACAACTCAATCACTCACATAACAATATACCTTCCTTCTCGTCAAACTCACCTCACTTTTCCTTTTTCGGCTAACTTCATCCCCCCTACACATCAAAAACTACTCATTCTACCCTTAAGTCATCTGTCGCACCCTTAATCACCACCTGAGCTTTTAACCTCACCCTTCATTCACACCTTCAGCACAAATCCCGTGAAACTTTATCACCACTTGTCAACTAGCACACTCCACTACCACTACCAACATGCGAGTCCGAGAAAAGTGTAAATAGAGGTAGACGCCAAAATGACATCAGACAACATCTTAGGGCCAGGCTCTGATGTCATGCGATGAGCGTTCCCGGAGTCCAAGGTTGGCAGAAGGGGAGGGTTTATCCTCCTACCAGAAAAAAAATATATATTCAGCAGTTCAACAAGCGGCCCTATGGACTGCCTGCTGATCTCACTTAGAAGACCATTGTTTGGAGTTGAAGGTTCAAACTGTCTGTGTCGCGGCTGGCAGACTGCGTGCAACTCTGTGCGCATGCGAGCACCTCCTCAGTCCTACGTTAAGACTGAACAGGTGGGAGCCGGAAGACTTGCAGACATTCTAACGTGACTGTACGCTTAAATACATACTGTAAGTATGAGTCGTCCACTCATATCGCTACTTTTTAATTTGGCATTTTCCTTCGGATATATTCCACGCTCATTACCGCCAAGAAGATGGCTTTGCACTATTCCGGGGATTTAGCCTTAACATATTTTGCGGTCACTTTCCCGCGCTACCTTAGTAAGTCTCATCGATTGTCTGGTGTCTGTTATCTAATCAAGTTTCGATTGATCCAAAGAATGAGGATTCAACTGTTTACGTCCTGGGTTGCATAATCCGTCCAGAGTCCACTCAATTTTTGAATTATTTTGTTTTGTTGCTTTAATGGCTAATCCTGCTTCGTTATCACAAACATGCCTAAATTGAGACTTTAAAATAAACTCGAGCTTATTTCGCTCACTTGTTCATTTGACTTTCAACTTATTGCATAGGTCCATTCACGCTCATATCTGTGTAATATTTCACTTCATGATTCAAAGCTAGCTATAGTTTTGAAGTTGGTAGGGGGAGGGGGGACACCCCCCTGGATCCCATTGTGCTGCACTTATGTCTATCTCAAGGCAGTACCTTGAATCCTTCTGAGGTCATCAATTATATGCCCAAATTCGGTGCACTGTCCTGGTGTCATGCTAGTATATGTGTGTGTGTTCATTACTTGAAGTAGGCAATCGAATACCAAGCGATAGTCCCCTCGACATGGGGTCTCTTCCGAGGGGCTATTCACTGAGAATTCATGTAAGTCTGTTGCAGGCAGAGTAACCGAGTACTGCCTGACTTCTTGAAAGACTTCTGAGAATTATTAGCGAAGATCGTAGGGACGACCAGTGACAACGTTCAAGAGATGCTCCTATCAAAATTCTTCCAATTTTGAAATTTTCAGTAATGTAAATTTCGAAGACGAAAGAGTTTTTCGAAAATTTAACCTCTGTAGAACGACACTTTATTTAATAGAACATATATAAAAAAAATATTTCTCAGTAACATGAATTTCGAAAGAAGAAGTTTTTCGAAAATTTAACCTCTGTAAAACGACACTGTAACAGTACAAACAGTACATATATGAAAACAATAATTCTTATAAATATAAATTTCGAATAAAGGAAAAGTTTTTCGAAAATTTAACCTCTGTAAAACAACACTTTATTTAATAGAATATATATAAAAGAAAAGGTTCTCAGCAATATGAATTTCGAATAAAGGAAAAGTTTTTCGAAAATTTAACCTCTGTTAAACAACACTTTATTTAATAGAATGTATATGAAAAATAGTTCTCAGTTATATGAATTTCGGAAGAAGAAAAGTTTTTCGAAAATTTAACCTCTGTAAAACGAAACTTTATTCAATAGTACATATATGAAAACAATAATTCTCAGTAATATGAATTTCGAATAAAGAAAAAGTTTTTTCTAAAATTTAACCTCTGTAAAGCAATACTTTATTTAATAGAATGTATATAAAAAAAATCTGCCTGCCGCGCGGGCACATTCTCATCGCGCGCGACTTGCAAGTTTGAGCACGCCTAGGGCGCGCATCTTTGGGATCTCGCGCTTCGCGCTCGATGGTAATCTCACCTCGCGCTCCGCGCTCGGCCGTTGTACCTCCCTACAGTTGTACATAAAGGCTGTGAAACTCAAAAGTTAAATGTCGACTACTTTAATTTGATGAGTCTGAATTCTCTTTTGTTAAAGCTTCTCCGGCTTTAACGACTACATTCTCATCGCGTGTCACGTGCTGCGCACTCGATCAAAGTTTGTCAGAAACTATAGAGAAGTTCTGTTGCCTAAATTTCTTTCACATGTTGAGTAGTTTTTCCAGAGATTTAATTTATTAATTCTTAATTTCATTTTATGCGCTTGAAAGAAAAACTACGCGTCCAATGGCCTTAGTCATTTCTTCACAAATCTTATTATTTCATTCTTATAGCTATTTTCCCTGATGTGTCAATTGTCCAAAAGTTCATATTTTCATTTTTATATGGTTTTTTATAAATGAAGAAATAACTACTTGTCCTATCAAAAAGTTAATTTCACCCAGTTTGTAGATGTTTTTTTGGTGCACGAATTTAGTATATATTTATTATTACAAGTTCAGATTATATTTTCAAGTATCTTGCATAGTTTGACCACAAAATTGATCTTTCTATTTTTCATTATTTTTTGTGGGACCAAAATTTGAATTCTCGATTTTTTGAGAAAACTCGAAAAGTTGTAAAGAGCATCCTGGAGGGCTCCCAAATTGAAACATTTTTTTCTTCAAACTTTTTTTCATATATCGCGTTGTTTGGCCAAAAATTCTCATTTTCGTTTATATTTTTGAATTTTGAAAATGCCGCAACTCCGACAATTTTGTTTTTATCAAAGAAAATCATGAGGGTAAATTGTTTCTATATTTTACCTACTACAAGAAACCGTACTCACAATTTTTGAATCTTGGAGAAAAAAGCCAAACAAATTTTCCAAATGCTCTCCGTCTTTGATTTTTCATCCAAAATAGCTGGTTAGAGAACTCGACTTCTCTTTTTAGTCCCTCGAAATGGTTAACAAAGCACGATGGAATGTGATCATTCTTTCGAAAGTTATCGAGTTCACAGATTGTCTTTCATTATTTCTTGTGCGATCAGAATGGGAATTTTCAATTTTTTGAGAAAATTAATTCAAAAAGTTATATTCACGATATTGTAGGGCCCCTAAGAAGAAACATTTGTTCTCTATGACTTCCTTTCCAATCTTGCGTTATTCGGCTAAGAATTTTCATTTTCTTCTATATTTTTCAATTTTTAAAATACCATAACACTGAAAATTTTGATTTTATCAAAAAAATTGATTCTGATAAATTGTTTCACTTTTTACGTGCTACGAGAAATCGTACTTACAATTTTAGAGTCTTGAATTTTTTTTTTTTTTTTTTTTTTAGAGCCCTATTTGATTTTTCATCCAAAATAGCTGGTTAACGAACTCGACTTGTATTTTTGGTCTCTGAAAATGAATACCAAAGTGTGATTGAATATGATCATTCTTTCCAAGGTTATCGAGTTCACAGATTATATTCATCTATTTTTTATGCGATCAAAACGGGAATTTCCGATTTTTTGAGAAAATTCAAAAAGTCGTATTTACGATCTTGTAGGGCTCCGAAATAGAGACATTTTGGTTCTTTAACTTTTTTTCATATCTTGCGTTGCTTGGCTAAAAACCCTCATTTTTGTTTATATCTTTGAATTTTGAGAATGCCATAACTCTAACATTATTGTTTTCGTCAAAAAAAAATCATAAGGATAAATTGTTTCACTTATTACTCACAACAGAAAGCCGTACTTAAGATTTTTGAGTCATGAAAAAAATGGTCTCAAAAATATCCAAAATGCTCCATTTTTTTGAATCTTTATCCAAAGTAGCTGGCTAACGAACTTGACCTTCAGTTTCTGACACTGAAAGAGTCTACTAAAGGTCAATCATATAGATTAGTTTTTTCAAGAGTTATCGTGCTCACAGACAGACATACATACATACATGCATACATACATACAGACAGACACATTCGTAAAAACCGGTTTTTTGGGTTCAGGGGGTCTCAAAACGTGGACATTTGA
>WSXT02214104.1:0-17458 GCA_011762715.2 Neuroterus valhalla | reverse complement strand
TTAATTTGGATAAAAAAATTTTTAGATGGGAAAATGTGGGATTAAAAGTTTAAAGGCCTTCATTATTTTAAAAAAACCTTTTCCCAAACGTTGAAAAAAAAAAAAAAAAAAAAAAAAAAAAAAAAAAAAAAAATAATTCAACCCTCCTTTTCCATGATAGGGAAAGGATCTTGGAACTCCATTCTAGATTTTTGTTAGACAGATCATGTGCTGATCAGATATCAAGTTCGAGAAGGGTCCGAGAAAAAAGTTTCAGAATAAACAAAAAAGCTTTCTGGGCTTTTGTTGAACTGGAAAGAGCTTTCAACAAGGAAGATAGAACTCAACTTAGGGACTAAAGGCAATATGTGATAGTAGTAAAGCGAGTGTGAGAGTAAATGGAAAACTGAGTGATTGGTCATATGTAAAACAAGGCGCTAGACAAGGATATGTTATGTCCTAATGGGAGCGTAACATGCACATGCACAAATGGCTCTCTTTAACAGAAAAAAGGTCCAAAGGATCTTTGGACAGTTGAAGTGCATAGGCTCGCCCTTGTAGGTGATAAGATCGTTACAGCAGAAAAAGGTGATGATTTTCAGAGGACGATGAGCAGAATGGATACCAGCATGACAACATGGGTCTCGAGATAAGAGAAAAGTGTAGAAAGTTTTCTCAAGTGTAAAAAAAAAACATTGTATGACAAAAGTTGAAGGAATTTTCCATATGAAGAAAGATTATTAACAAGTGTATCTAAATGATGGCGTACAGTTGACCTAAAGAAAGAATGGTGCTAATGTGAGAGTGAGACTTTGAATAGGAGAGGAATAAAAAAAAGAAACACAAGAGCTTGCATGAAAAGATGTATGTATTCAAAAGAAGCAAAAGATGTATGCAAGAATAGGAATGTGAAATAATGGAAGCCCATTCCAGAAACTTCGCTTCCTCCGCCTTTGATGGGATTTTGTGATAAGATTTAATCACCTAATTAGAAGAGTAAGGTCAGGTAGCTTTGTCCATTTTGAATAACGGAAGGAGGTGTCGGTATTCGTTTATCTTAAAGGTGGGATGATAATTTGTCAGTGGTCGCTACCGGTCATAGTAAACCTATTCATGAACAAATCACCGAATCAGGGATCCGCCTTTCTCTTTCTTCTCCATTCAACTGCCTCTCCGGATTAGAAACGATACCGGGTTTTTAAACATGAATCACGGTTATAAGACACCTCAACTAGTACAATAACCTTCACGGCTAATTAACCTGCAAGTATCGAGCATAATCGAAATAGTGTGATCTGCATATACGATGCACATATATTTCATGACGCATAAAGACTTCCGTTAATTTGCAAAAATGATCAGTTTTTATTCTTATTGTTAGTCGTGGTTTTCTCATTACGGCCGTCCATGAACTACAGAAATTAATTTTATAGCAGACAGTTTTATTAAAGTTGTATTAAAGAAATAACAGTCAAATAGTTGCATTTTTTATTTCAAAATGCCATTTTTTAAGAGACAGTTACAGGGTGGCGATTTGGTAGACGATTCCAAATTCCCGGTCATTTCACGGTTTTTCCTGGTCAATTTTCACCATTTTTCGGGTCATTTAAAAGTAACAGATTCATATTTGTCACAAATCGCAAACATTTATTCCTATTTACAACGTTTATTGTAAACATCCTCTAATACAACAGATCAAACATTGCAAAATGAATTAATTTTTCAAAAAAGTACTGTCCACGAAAAAGTATAATTTTTTCTACAAAAATTGAAACTATTTAACTTACAACCAAAAAAATCAATATCCGATAACAAAGCGAAAACACATACACAACAAAATATTTCATTTTTCAACGGCAGTGATGAATTTTCACATAATATTATGAATCTCCAACTGGAACAATTAAATTTCAAACCAAGAAGATGAATTTTTAACTGAAAATATGAATATTCAACAAGAGCACTTCAATTCTCAACCACGGAGGTGAATATTTAAACAAAAAGAATCATTTACAAATAGAAAGATTAATTTACCACAAGAAAATAAAATATTTGAACAAAATAGTTGAATTTCGAATTGGAAAAATAATTATTTTCAACCAAAAATGGAACAGTAACATTTTTTCTAAAAAAAAAAAAAAACAATTTCATACCGGACATAGAGTTTTTAACTGAAACAAAGAATCTTCAACAGAAAAAGTTGAATTCTCGAACACATAAATCAATTTTTACGAAAAACGATTAATTGTCAACCGGAGTTTAAATGCTCGAATTTAAAATTTAAAAAACTTATGTTTAGCCACATAAATGAACTTTTAACTACAACTATGAAATTTTCAATTGAAATCAATTGAAATTCATTTTAAAAAAAATTACTTTTTGAAATAGAATCTAACTTTTAACAAAAGAACTAACTATCAAACAAACCGTTACATTTTTATACAAAATGATGAATTTTTAACAAAAAGCTTCGAGTAGAATGATTTAATTTTCTACCAAAAATTAATTTCCAACCAAAAAATACAGTATATCATGAAAATATTTGAATTCCAAAATATAAAAATAATAATTTCCAACCAAAAAGTGGAATAATAAAGTTTTTGGCTTCAAAAATTAATTTTAAAAAACATAAGAGATTTAACTAGATGAATATTCGAATAACATAAAAGATATTTGAAGGAAAAGATCATTTTCTTCCAAAGTATCGATTTTTCTACAGAAAAAGTGATTTTCCAACGAAATTTTGGATTGAAATTTGAAAAAGACGAGAATTTTCATCCAAATTTCAAAATTTTTAGTTGGGAAAGATCAATTTTCCACTGAGGATGAAAAAATTAATTTTCAGTAGAAACAATTAATTTTCAACCAAACTGATGCATTTTCAGGTGAAATGATGAATCTTCAACTGTAATGAATGTATTTCATGCGAAAGATAGATTTTTAACCATAAAGTCTAATTTTCCACAAAAAAGACGAATTTTCTACAAAGTACAGAAATTTTCAAAGAAATAGTTTTATTTCTGAATTCAAAAATCAATATTCAACCGAATACTTGAATCTTCACCGCAATAAGATGGATGGATTTCGAAATAAGTAGTCACATTTTCAACCATAGGTGAATTTGAAATTGAATACTTCCCCTGTGAAGAAAAATTAATTTCCGAAAAGATAGTTTATCTTGGTTTATCTTTTAATTAAGTAGTTGATCATTCAACTTGAAACATCTTAATGAACAATTTAAACAAGTTTCCTATTATAATTTGGATCAATATTTTTCAGACCAACAGACGAATCTTGTTGGAGCATCTTATCTTTAATTATGGACAAAGACTTGTCCAACTTGAAAAATGAGTTTTTAATCGCGAAGGACGATTTTGCAGAAGAATTATCATTTCTAAACAAAAAAGACTACCTTTTTTACCATGAATAATGAATTTTAAATCCAAATAAAGGAATGTTTACCAAAATACAATAATTTTTGTTATTCAAGAAGACGAGTTTCAAAACAAAAGTTTATTTTCCACCAAAAAGTGTTACTAATTTACCATAAGAGATGCATTGCCAATCCCAAATGGCAATCATTTCAACAAAACAGTTGAATTTTTGACCAGAAAAGATGACTTTAATAAAATTGTCAACCTTCAAACAAAATACTTGATTTTATATCCAAGTATCTGGATTTTTGGACAACAAAATTGAACTTTTTCTCTGAGAGTTTATGTAATTTGTGAAAATTCGCCTGTTTTATAGATAATTAATCTTTATATGGTGGAAAATTCATCTTTCTCGCATAAAATCCATCTATTCCACTTGAAGATTCATTATTTTACATAAAAATTCATCAGTTCGAGTGAAAATTGATTTCCTGAACTGAAAATCGGACTGTTTCATTTTTTGTGGAGAATCAATCTTTCCTAGTTTAATATTCAATAATTTTGATGAAAATTGGTCTTTTTTTTAAATTCAATGTTTTCTTCCAAGATTTACATATTTTTTTGAAAAAAAATTTTTTTGGTAGAAAGTTATTTCCTTCGAAAGTTATTTCCTTCGAAGGTTATTTCCTTTGAAAGTTATTTCTCTTATTTCAGAATTCTCCTCTACGGTTAACAATACAAGTAAAACAGCACAATTTTCCCATTTTTTTCAAAAGATCATCCAGTCGAAAACACTTTATTTGGTTAAAAATTAATTTTTGAAGCCAGAATGTTGATATTCCAGATTTGGTTGAACATTATTATTTCAGTTTCAAGTCCAACCATTCTGTTAAAAAATTGTATTTTTCGGTTGAAAATCAAACTTGGGTCTATTATTCCAGTTGATAATTCGTCTTTAAAAAAAAAAGAAACAATTTGTTTGAAAGATTGTTTTTCATCCTATAAATAATTTTCTAAACTGAAGAATTAACTCATTCTAATTGAAAATTCCATAATTGTAGTTAAAAATTCATTTGTTTGGTTGAAGATCGATTTTTTTTGTGACTTCAAATTTCGATTGACAAATTATCTTTTTTTAGTAAGAATTAATTTTTCTTTCCGAAAATTCAACTTTTTCCGTTGAAAATTTCTTGTTTATCTTTAGACCCTAATGGAGGCTCGTATACACTTCTTTTCCCCAAATATTGCGTTCTTGTTCGTTTTTGTTTAAATTTAAAATCGAGTAATTCTTGCGCCTGAAAATCGGCACCGCCTTGCATGCTGAATACCGGTCATTGGCGTGCACTGACATGCCGGCCTCGAGTAACTAAAGCGACATATGTTTCAGAAAAAAGACGACCATTAAAACAAAAAACATGATTTTTTATTAATTAAAAAGCAAACAGATCAATTTTCATATGAATGGACGAATATGAAAAAGACAGTTGCATTTTCAACCGAATCGTTGAACTTTGGATCATCCGATATTTAAAATAAAAGCCCGCTGATTCAAACTATAGAGAGATGAATCGTCTCAGAAAAATATAATTGTCATTTCAAACAAAAAAAAATCTTTTGATATTGAATCAAGCACCGTTGAATTCTATTAGAAAATGAACATTTTCAACATAATTATTGACCCCTTCACCAGAAAAATCAATTTTCAACCAAACTTTTGAATTTAAAAAAAAATAATTTTGAAACTAAAATGGGCGATTTTTTTGCTAAAGAGTCACATCTTTAACCAGATAAGATTATTGAGCTAAAAAATAAAACAAATCGCAATCATATTTTTTTGAACTTCCAGCCAAACAGTACAACTTTCTACCAAAATAGTTTATTTCAACAAAAAATGCATCAATTTTCTAAATAATACGGAATAGCTGACTTTGCAACAGGAATAAAATTCAACTTGCGCGCTAGTATTCACATTTTCGATTGGGAAGATTAATTTAGAACAGAAGAAGAGAAGAATTTCTAACAAAAAACAAGTATTTTTAACCAAATCATTGAATAAAAAATGACGATAAACTTCCAATCATCAAAGGACTAGTTGACATTTCGTATGTATATATTCTATTATTTTTTTCGGAAATAGAAATATTTTCAATGGTCGTATTTTTTCTGAAACATTTGTCGTTTTAGCCTGAAAACTCTTTTTTGTTGAATACTATCTCTTTTGGTAATAAAAAATTTTCCTTTTTTGGTTGAACTTTCAAATATCTTAGTGCACCTGAATGAAATATATCTTGACTTCCTATTTGAAGGGTTTCATACTGATTTCGATTGTGGTATATCAATTTTATTCAGAAATATGTATACACATATTTTCGTGGAAGATCACCCCATTCTTATGTTTCATTGTTTGAATTAGAAACGAAGAACATTAATTTTCTTCCTGAATAGAAAAAAAAGAATCAGTCAAGAAAAAAGTTGAATGATTTTGAAAAAAAATATCTTGAAGTTTTCCAGAAATGGATAAGACAGACATTAGAAAGTCTATTCAGATCTGGATCAGTCGACATGGACGCTACCCGTTGCATTTGTCGGGGATACTCGAGGCCGGCATGACAGTGCACACCAATGACCCGCTATTCAGCATGCAAGGCGGTGCCGATTTTCAGGCGCAATTAGTACTTGATTTTAAATTTAAACAAAAACAAACAACAACGCAATATTCGGACAAAAGAAGTCTATGCGAGCCTCCATTAGGGTCTGAACATGAGGTGGGACAAATATTAAAACAATTAATTCATCAGTGTAAGAGCATTATGGCTTTGGAACGTATAGAAATATTGATTTTTTTGGTTTACGTATCACAAGCGCAATAAGTATAACCTACGCCTGTTTTCGGGAAGATATATATAAAATTATAATTTGGGATGTCGTCCTCACTAGGCGCTTTATAGATCCTGCATGAATAATAGGCTATCTTTCACCTCTTTTTCCGAATCCAGTAAAGGATGAGAATAATTAAAACATCATTCAACACTCACATAAACCTGTTCCGTGTCAGTGAATTCGCAAAAGCCTGCCAACGTTCAAAACTGTTGTCATTACCTGGGGAAGACTTTATTCTAAAATTATTCACATCGACCCAGATGGCTTTAGCGCCATTGCAAGCATCTGCACAGAAAATTTCAGGATAGCAAAAATTCAAAACAAAAATAGTGTTCCCAGTAATTTTTTTCTTGTCAAAGTATATGATTTGCGAGCATTATCGAGAAGGTGGTAGACATTCAGAATAAGAATAGCACTTTCGATTATTTTTGTCAATTTATTCAGTAAGAATGCCAACTTATGTTAATCAATCATATCCTTTTTTTGCGTATACTTTTCTCTAATACTTTTGTTTCATTCACGTTAATCTTAAGAACCATGTTCATAAAAAGAAAAAAACGAATCAACTTTCTAAAACGACCGATTTGATTACCCACTTTTTGTATCAACCGAGCCGTAATTCTGATAAGGATATCTCTGTTTATCGCAAGATAAATGTTACGAGAAGGGAAATAGTATTAGAACTCGATAAGCAATCAATGTGTATTGAAAGCTTCTTGCCCTGCATTCTGGGTTACATCATCGCGCAATGCAGTCTCGCGTTGCGTCTAGCGTGAGCGTTGGTCGAGATAATTTACACGCCAAGGCGATTAGCAAAGGTGAAGGTTGGCAGCCTTGCACTTTTTAATCATTGCCCATTTGAACGCTTGGAATTTCAGCGCTTTGCTTTCTTTGTCTCTCTTTTTGATCTCGCACACCTATCTCTCTCTTTCACCCATTTTAATCGAGGAGACCACACAGAAGAGATGTACAACTTTTATCGTATTTATAATTTAATGGTATTTCCATGAAGCTCTATTTTATGAAAATAATGTTGGCTCTATCAAATAAAAGTTAACAGAAAAACACGTTCAAAACCAATGCTGATAATAAATATTGATTATGCAATCACGCAAAGTGCATGTAGAACTTTAAAACGCATGGTCTGTCCAGTGAAAGGCGAATAAATAATAATAAATATATGAATATGATATGAAAATTTTGTTATGATTTGTAACGAAGGACGAGGGTGAAGGAATTTTTTGCCGAATGTGACATCCCACATGCAAAATATGAATGTGTATGACAACATGTTGGAATATTCGAAAAAAAATAAAAATAAAAAAAACGTGATCTGAATTAATAGAACCCAATTGAGGAAAACTAAATTCGTTGAAAGTTCATTCCACGCGAAGTCTACTCCTATTAAATTTTTATTATTAACTTTTCGATTAAATATTAGTAATTTTGGATTGAAAATTCTACTGTTTTGGAGAAACTCGTAATTTTGGTCTGGAAACTCAACTGAATTGTTTAAAAATTCGTCTTTGCGGATTAATAATTCCATTATTCCCGAAGCAAATTCGACTATTTGTTTGAAAATTCATATTTTGGGATAAAATTTTTTTATTTTTTTATTACATACTTCAAATTTCATCTGTTTGGTTGAATCTTCGTCTCTTTAGACTATGAATTAACTTTTTATTCAATAATTCACATTTTCAAGCTGAAAATTTTACTGTTCAAAATTTGTACCATTTGAATTTATACCAGAAGTTGTTAGAGAAGAAGAGAGTTGAGAGGAAAAGGCGAGAAGGAAAGAAGAGAGTTTTGAGAAAAGGGGGAGAAGAGAAAAAAGGAGAAGTAGGGGAAGAAGAGAAAAAGAGGGTTGAGAGAGGAAGAGAGTTGAAAAGAAAGAAGGAGGAGATAAAGAGAAAAGGAGGGAGGCGAGAGAATAAGATAATAAAAGCAGAAGAGAAGAATGGAAAAAGGGAAAAAGAGGGTTGGCAGAAGAAAAGAAGAGAAAAAAAGAGTCAAGAGAGAGGAGAAGGGAAGAAGAGAAGGAAAAAGTTAGGTGAAAAAGAAGAGAGTTATGACAATAGGAGAAGAAACGAGTTAAAAAAACAAGAGAAGAAGAGTGTCAAGAGAAGAAGAGAGAAGCAATGAATAAGGTAGTTAAGTGAAGAAGAGGAGGAGAGAACAAGAGTAGAGAAGTAGAGAGTTAAAGAGAGTAGGGGGAAGAAGGGAAGTAGAGAAGAAAAAGTTGAGGAAAGAAGAAAAGAGTTCAGAGAAAAAGAGAAGGAGCAAAGGCGAGAGTTGAGAGGGGAAGCAGGTTAAGAGAAGAAAAGGAGAAGATAGTTATAAGAAGAGGAAAAGAGTGTTAACGTTGTCAGAGAAGAAGAGAGTTGAAAGGAAAAGGCGAGAAGGAAAGAAGAGTTTTGAGGAAAGGGAGAGAAGAGAAGAAGAGAAAAAGATGAAAAAAGGAGAAGTCGGAGAAGAAATAGAATAGAGAGTGGAGAGATAAAAAGGGTTAGGTGAAGAAGAGAAAAAAGGGGTTCAGAGGGGAAGAGGGTTGAAAGGAGAGAAGGAGAGGAGAGAAAGAGAAAAGGAGGGAGTTGAGAGAATAAGAGAACAAAAGCAGAAGAGAAGAAGGGAAGAGAAAAGTTGAGAGAACGAGGGAAGAAGATGATAAGAGAGGGAGAAAGTTAGGGGAAGAAGAGTGTCACGAGAAGAAAAGAACAAGTGACCTAAGAGAAGAAGAGAAAAAAAAGGTAAAGGAAAGAAGAGAGTTAAGAGAAGAAGAGAAGGAAATAGGAGAGAGTTTAGAGGGCAAGAGAGTTAAGAGAAGAAGGGAAGAAGGGAAGAAAAGGAGAAGATAGTTAAGAGAAGAAGAGAGTTGAGGAAGAGACGAAGAGGAGGAGAGTTAAGAGGAGAAAAGAAGAAAAGAAGGAGGGGATAACAGAGTTGAGAAACTAGGAGAAAAAATCAGAAGAGAAGAAGAGAGTTGAGAGAAAAAAGAAAGAAGACGAGAAGAGAGGAAGGAGTTAAGGAACGGAGAGGCAATGCGATTCAAGAAAAAACGAGAATTAAAAAAGAAGAGAAGAGAGTTGTTAAGAAAAGGAGAAAAGGAGATACGAAGAGAGTGAAGAGAAGAACAGAGTTAATAGAAGGAGAGAGTAAAGAGTTAAAGAGAGTTCAGAGAAGAATAGAGGTAACCGAGGAAGTGAGTTAAAGGAAGAAGAGATCGGAGGAAAGAAGAGAAGAAAGAGAGAAGAGAATAAGAGTCCAGAGAAGAAGAGAGATGAGAGTAGAAGGGAAGAAGATGAAAAGATTGGCAGAATGTTAGGGGAAGAATAGAATTAAGAGAAGAAGAGAATGAACGGGTGAGAGGTAAAATAGAATAAGAGAGTTGAGACGAGAAGAGATTGGAGGAAAACAGAGGACAAGAAAATAAGAGAGTCGAGAGAAGAAGAGAAAAGGACAAGAGAGTTAAGAGAAGAGAATAAAGAGGAGAAGAGGAGAACAGAGTCAAAAGGAATCACATGGAGAAGAGAGTTAAGAGAAGAAGAGAAGGAGAGAGTTAGGTAGAAGTGAGGAAAAAGCGTATGAAAATAAGAGAAGAGTTTTTCTTCAATTTTCTAATGCCATGCATCGATAAGAATCCACAGCAAACAATTCCAGATGGATACAATCATTTATATATTTTTTAGGCACATTCTAACGTTTCAAGCACTCTTAAAGAATTTTCTTACACCCTTCAAGCACTCATAACCATAAAAATATTGAATGCTCCTACGTAAATATTGCTCATTGTTTAAATGTTTACTCTTATAACAGATGAAAAGTTCGTTACACTTTCAATAATACGGCAAGAACTGCCATCGAGTTATGCCTTTTGTTATTACAATATTTTAAAGTTTTTCAGAAATTATCACGCATTAGTAGGTAGGCAAGGGGATATCTGGATACAAATTTCTACCTTATCGATTTCTAAAACATTCCAAGCTGTAGTGGTTTGTGTCCATGCTAAGCTTCTAGACTGTTATTTTGACGCCATGGGGAGATATTGCGCAGTTGATGTAATAAATAACATTGAATTTGTTCACGTATATTTTCGTTGATCAAAATTTCTAGATATCTTTCCATTGAGTCATGAAGAATATTCTAGAAGCTTAGCACGGACACGAACCACTACAGCTTAGAATAGTTGGTATGGTAGGAATTCATATCCAGAAAATCCCTTTCCTATGTTTTTTGGGTCAATTTTCGGAAAACCTCCAAAACTTTCCAAAAAATTTGATTGAAAATTTGAACCCTTATTAAGTTTGAAACATTGTACTACTCAAAATACAGTGGCATGAACATTTACCTACATTTATCTACAAAAAAGTTAAATTTTCACTTATATATAAAACAGTTATATTTTATTAATATTTCAATCAGATATAACTTCAGCCAGTAACAGAATATTAACATTTTCAGTGAGGAAAAGTAATTCTCAACAGAAAAAAATATAAATTTTCAAGAGTGTAGTAAACTTTCAGAAGAAAGAGGTACAGTCTCAACTGAAATTATAAATTTTCAAAGAAAGAAAGAAAAATAAATGTTTTTCTTTGTGAATTCTTTCTTTTTGATTCAAAAGTTTACTATTGTAATATTGATTCAGAATTCATTCCTTTTGGTTGAAAATCCAGCCATTCATATCTCTGAGTAGGATGATCCTGTTTCCAGGATCGAAATTGGCTGGAGTACCATTTGGAGAGTTTCAAAAAAAGTCGTATATATACATATATCTACTTCAGTTGAATATTGAACGGTTTTATTGAGAAATTTATTTTTCTATTTGAAGATCCATCTGGTTAGCGGAAAAAAACTCAAAACTGTATATTTTCGGGTTGAAAATTGAACTATTTTGTTGAAAATCGTCTTTTTTTTGTCTCCAAACTTCAAACGTTCTGTAGTAAATTCATCATTTTGGGTTAAAAATGCTACAATCTTGAAAGCGAATCGAAATGTTTTTCAGAGAATTTATATATTCTGTTGTAATTGAACTGTTTTTAATAGAAAATAAAAATTTTTTTTTTTGCGACATATTGGAATTAATATTTTTTGTTGATCATTAAATTTTTCCATCCAAAATTTAAATTCGCCTTTTCCGCTTCAAATGCCTCTATATTTTAAATTCAAAAAATAACATAAAAATAAAGAAGAGTAAATTAAAATGGGAAGGCAACATTATTCTATGGCGTCATCAAGAACATTCTAGAAGCTTAGTACGGATACGAACCACTAACGCTATAGAACGTTAAAATATAACAAATAATAACCCCCTTGCATATATGCTGTTGAGTGAGCACCGAAACAATGCACGGGGCAAAAAAAAACGTCCGTGGATAAATAGATTTTCAGAAGACAATATTATTATTCTATTTTTACTTTTTTTTTTCAAATCAAAGATAATCAAAATTTCCTTCGAACTTCCATCGCTGATTTCTGAAATTGTTTCTATTTCTTTTTTTATTCAATAACAAAAATCAAAAAAAAATTTTGATTCTGGAAGTAGGCCGTGGAAATATTTGAATTTGTTATGAACAAACAAGTTAATGAAAATGGTTTGGTGGAATTGGAAAGCGATTGGTCACTCCATCCGCACTGAAATCCAACAATTTATAGACCACAAGAGTTTTCCAGTTTAATGAATGACAGTCAATAAATAATTTGTTATTTCAAAAGAATTCTTTATAAACTACCCATATTAGGTTTTTTTTTTACCTAATTAATCCATTTTTTCTTTGGAATCGTTCATATATTATCTACTTGGAAATAAAACAAACGTATCATATCTGGTCAACAAAAAGGAATTCATAATTGTTCAAAATACCTTAATTAACAACTGCACCATTTGGCTATATTTAGGAGTACAAACTTGATTTTTTCGATGTAAACAACTGTAAATAACTAGCTTTTATATTTCCAAGAACACATCAGAGACAGTAAACAATTCAATAGCGAACCACATAAGATTAAACGAATTTTTATCATTCTATGTGCAATTATAAATACATGTTCACAAAAAAAATACCCTTCTCTATTATGGAATTAACAGCCATTTATTCAGCGAAGATTTCTTGCTATAAATATGTAAAATTTGACGATTGTTTAAAACAAATTTAATACATAAATTCATTATTTGGCTGTATTTCAGCATTCAAACTTTTTTTAATGCAATCAACAGTTTATAACAGATATTGAAATTTTTTATTGATAGTTTGATAACGATCAACTTAGCCAGAAAGACTATTGCTTAAAAGCAAGAGTGATGCTTCTAGAAACAACCTTGCACGTGCGATGCTTCTATAAGTTTCATTATTATTAATATTTTATGTAATTGAAAGTTGATTACACAGAAAAAGGTTTAAACGCTGAAAAATAGGCAAATAATGCATTTGTTGATTAAGATTGATCAAACTATTATCAAATGTTATAGAGTCATAGCAAGAAATAATTGCTCAATAACTAACTGTAAATTCGGTGAAGAAACGGTATTTTTTTAAAAATATGTATAACTGTGTATGAAATGATCATTTAATCAAAAAATTGTTTTTTATTATAAAATTAACCGTCATCGGAACGTTCCTAAAAAATTTGGAAGTTAGTTAGTTACAGGTAATTACATCGGAAAAATAAGACTTGTACCTTCAAAAATAACCAAATAGAGAATTTGTTTATTGAGGCAGTTTAAACAATTATTGAATGTTATCAATTCAAAACAAATCATTGCTTAATGATTAGCTGTTGATTCCATGGAAGAAAATGGTATTTATTCGTAAATATGCATAATTGTACATAACATTTGTTCAAACAATTGTTGTTCACAGAAAAATTGTTTACTGTCATCGAAATCTTCTTAAAAATGTACAAACGAGTTATTTACAGTTAATCGCATCGAAAAAATCAAGCATATGTCTTCAAAAGTAGCCAAACATTGCATTTGTTTATTAAATTCGTTTGAATAATTATCAAGTGTTATCGATTCATAGCAAGGAATCATCAATAAATAACTGCCTGCTTATTACATAAAAGAAAAGCATGTTTTAATTGTAAATATGTATAATTGTCTTTAAAATGATGGAAATTTGTTTAAAACATTGTGATTTTTAACGAAATTACTTACTTTCTTCGAAATTTTCTTGAAAATTTAGTAGTTAGTTATTTGCAGCTAATAACATCGGAAGGATGAAGCTCGTAGCTCCAAAATTAGTCAAAGGGTGTATTTGTTAATTGAGGTAGTTTAAACAATTATGAATTTTTATTTGTTGACCAAATATCATGCTCAGGTTTTATTTCCGAATAATATGTAATCGACTCTAATAAGAAGATTGGATTCATTCAATCTTAAATACTCGACATGGATATTTGTTTACAAAAACAACTTTTAAGATAACAAAAATGATCAATTAACTTCCATTAATTCGACTAAAAACTCGGTTTGTCCATGAATTGTTGAAATTTGGTGCGAATCAAGTGGCGCATCTCTCTCAATCCCCACAAAACCATTTTAAATCACTTATTTGTTTATAACAAATTCAACATTTCTTTAAACATTTTTACTGCTATTAGACACCGCTTTAGACAGTTGATTCAAGTTTCATAAGTTTTTTCAAATGAATCAAAGCATTTTTCAAAAGCTGGTATACCTCAAAAGCCAGCTTTCTTTTCATTTTTGGTATTAAATAAAGAAAGAAATAGAAAGAAATTTAGAAATCAGCCATGACGGTTTGATGCACAAATTTCTAGCTTTCAATAAAAAAAAAAAGTTGAATTCAAATTATTCGGATCTGATAGTAGTGCTAAGTAGTGCTAAGCTTCTAGAATGTTCTTGATGACGTCACATAATAATGTTGTGCAGCAGATGCGTGTGTACAATAGTAATTTGATTTTCGGTAAGTCAGACAACAAAAGGGAATTCATAAATAGAACAAAGAAGTGAGTGAGTCATGAATATAAAATATTTTTAACAATTTTTTGCAAGCTTCAATGTTATATATGATTTTCAGGATGGATTACATATTTTACTTGGAAAAAAGTTATATCCTAGACGTGCTGATTATAATGTGTAACCTTCTAGAAGCTTAGCATAGACACGAACCACTATAGCTGTGAAACGTTCTCGATGTCGGTAGCGTGTCAGTGATAGGAATCTAAAGTTAGGAACCCGCTTGCATGCCCTCATCATCCTTCTCAAGGTCATTTTTCTTTTCTCTTTTTCATTTTGATGATATTCTAAGAAATTTCAATATCAATAGAAACACTTGAGTGTGTTTTTTCCAAGTTTGATCGTGGAATTTTTGGTTTTTATTCCAATTTCCAGAAATTAACGACATTAAACAAGAGCTTAGATTAAAAAATAGAGCCCAGAGTGGAATTTAGCTCATTTTTCCGCTTTCACTCAAATATCTGTAGAACGTAACTTAATCAAAATCCACAAATCTGATGTTGTAAAAACAAACATATAACTGCTAAGATTATTATAAAAACTCCAAAAAAAAGATGCCAATGAAAATTGTCCAGCTATGTTTCTAAATTCTAGGCATTTTCTAGATTTCTCAAATTTTCTAGATTTTTAGAACTCCAGGACTTTTCCAGGTTCTGTAACAACCCTGACGCTCTTGTGGTGTGACTGCGTTATAAATAGAGTCTAAAAAATCGTTTTGTGCTGCACTTGGAATCACCTCGCCGGATCTCCGGCCTGTTCTTTCGCGCTTTAAAGTCCTTTGTCCGCTGTGCAGCTCCACTAACCCCACTAAGACTTCAGAGGGCCGGCCGTTGTGGCAACCTAACCTCTTCTCTTCCCCTCTTTCGTTTTCCTCACTACGTCGCATCACACGACTGAACTCAACGACCCTACTTGTCTACATTTTTTAATAAAAACTTACTCTCTACTCTACTCTCAATTCTGCGACATTTCATAGCTCGAGAAACACGTTCTGAACTGAGAATCGTGTCATTGGAATTCAGACAAATGCGAAGAGTCGGAACGATCTTCAATTCTCAAGAACGAGAAACTAAAATTGACCGGGAAAATTATTTACAAAAGATCTTTGCCAGATCAACAATGTTGAATTAACGCTTTTCCCCCAAAAAAAAAATTACAAAAGTCGGATAGTAAAGTTTTTCAATTTAATTAACGATTTTCATGAAAGGCAATATTTTTTTTAAGTGTAAAAGTGACAAACTTCAATGTAGAAGAATTTCTAGTCGGCAAAGCTGCATGATTTTACGAGGATGAGTACCTTATATTTGCCCTTTTAACTTACCCTGAAACTTTATTTAGTAAAGAATTTTTTGTTACGCTAAAAATTCATATTTTTTGTGGTAACACTTAGAAGTCTTCTTTTTTATTCAAGTTTAAAGAAAAAGAATCCTTTTCAGCGGTTCTCAGGACCAAATTCGCTCTTTACCTTCTTACAGACAAAACTACAGGCGACTGCGCCCTCCTCGCTGTGTAACTTAATCAATAATGAATCGTTTTATTTCGGCTTTCCCATGTTAATTCCACTTCTCAATCTTTACATGTCCTTTATTTCTCGAAGTATAATTATTCAAAGCCGATTGTTGCATTTTTCAAGGCCATGTTAAACATGGGTCACGTGTCCCAAATTATCGATTTTTATTTTGACAATTTTGAACAAAATGTTGTATACAAACGTAGTTTATTGTTTTCTAAGGCTTTTCTCAAAATATCAACTTGATATCTATTTCGGTGTAGACGTGAGTTGTTGTAGAAAAAATATGTCGGTAAGGTAGGAATCAGGTAAGTATAACATGGCCTTAAAAATAAAAAGTGACGTAATAGTCAGTGCACCACAGGACACCTCAGACCTCCAGGGTCCCTAGCTAGGCCATGACCTATCTTGGCCTAATGGTTAATTTTTTTTTCACTATTAAAGTATTAAGCAATAATCACTTGCGGGGTAAGCGTAACTCGTAAAGAGTTATAATTGGTTGAGTTGGATGCACGGGAGGACACCAGTCTCCCGCCAACATTCCAACAGCACGCTGTATTCCCGAATGGTTACCCATCCAGGTACTAACCACGCCCAATGCTGCTTAACTTCAGTGATCCGACGAGAACTGGTTTAAAGTTGAACTACTTTGTAAAAAGGTAAATTTCTTTTTGGATGAACTAAAACAGTTTGGCCTTTTAAAATAATTCACAAATTGAGAAAATTTTAGGTCATTCGAGAGACTTCTCGCCGGAATTGGATATTTTTTCACAAAAAGAATCAAATCTTTTAGAAAATTTACAATTGACAAATTTACAAATTGAAACATTAGAAAATTAGAAACACTTAAAAAAAATTACTAACTTTGAACAATTGTAGGTAATCTTGAGAATTTTTCACTGAAATGAGATATTTGGAGAAAAGTGAGGTTCAATATTGGTTCAATATCTCGCCAAAAATTCTTGATTTTCGACGAGAATTAATTGTTCTGACTAAAAATGCAACTATACTTATTCTATTTTTGGTTGAAGAATGGTATTTCCAAAAAACTGCCGAAATACGAACTAGTGGAATTTTGTACAAAATAATTTAGCTTTATTAAAGAAAAACTTGAATTTAAAAGAAAAACTTCCAAGTGTAACCACAAGAAATACGTATTTCCAACAAGCTGCCCAAATACGAACTATCTGTATTTTGTACAAAATAGTTTAGCTTTCTTGGAGAAAAACTTGAATTCAAAAGTAAAACTTCTAGGTGTAACCACAAAAAATACGAATTTCCAGCAAAGTGTCCAAATACGAACTATGTAGTTGGATTTTGTGCAAAATAATTGAGCTCCCTTAGAGAAAAACTTGGATTTGAAAGAGAAACTTTTAAGTGTAACCACAAAAAATAGGTGGTTCCAAAAAACTGCCCAAATACGAACTAGGTCAATTTTCTACAAAATAATTTATCTTCCTCAGAGAAAAACTTGAATTTTTCAGTTGTATGAACTGACTGAGAGATGATTTACTCAATCTAATGTTAGAGAACAAATCATCGTACTATCAGAACATGATTGAGTGTCTCTCTTCTGTTTTTTTTCTAAATTCACCCTAGGAGAAGCACGAAACTATTTAGAAGAGAAGCTTCTAAGTGTAACTACAAAAAATACGTATTCCCTAAAAACTGCCCAAATACGAACTAGGTCAATTTTGTACAAAATAATTTAGCTTCATCAAAGAAAAACTTGAATTTAAA
>WSXT02214093.1:0-17459 GCA_011762715.2 Neuroterus valhalla | reverse complement strand
TATTATGAGAGTTGGGGTTATTGGGGATTTCGGGAAGGGATTTGAGTTGAAGGGTTCAATGTCTGACGATCTCCTGTAGGAGGGAGGATAATAGATATGTGAAAACCCGAAAAGGGTATACATGGAGTAATAAATCTAATCTAATCTAATCTATAAGAAATGTACGAATTCAATAATATAATGGGCAATTATATCTCTACCATTGAGTTTTGTCTTCCTATCAATTTGGAATATGAAATCATGAAGTATTGACAGCTTTTCAATTTAATGAAAAATGTGACTTATATAATTTACATAAAAGATTAGAAAAATAAAAATTGCCATTCATCATCTTTACCTTTGGTATCATTTGGTATCATTCACATAACTTGAACATTGTACGCAAAGGTCATCATAATTCATCATCATCATAATTGATAATTACCCTAGTAACAATTTTTTGTCATGATAAAATTTATATTGTAACGCATATTTCATATTATATAGCATACTCCCAATTTCAAGTCAATGCTTCTCCGCCTAGAATTAACTCGTGCAGTTCCATAAAATTCATTTAAATTGCTTAAACAAATCAATACTGATTGTATGAGTCATTAGATTGAAGACTTGTGTATGCAGTAATATACGTGATGTATGTATAAGTATTTGATACTTATATATCCGTAACATACGTTATATACGTATGTATAAGTGTAAGATATATAAATATGTATACAATCCATTATTTTATCATTGCCATAAATGATTTTATTGAGGCAGCATAATGGACTTGTAAGAATAAAGCTTTGCCCAAAGAGATATTGAGGATAAAACAATAGAATTATTCATTTTAGAATGAATAGAATATAAAATTAAAAATAATCAATAAATTGAATGATAGACTTTGTAACGACTTGAAAGATACTTTTTGCAATAAATACGCAAGTACGCAGCAAGATGAAATAAACACATGTAGCGATAACATACGTTACCACTGTGTCAACGATACTCTTCACGAAAAATCAATTTTCGGATAAAATCAATATCTGGATGTGAGATATTCTGAAATGTGATTTATTCAGTCATATGCTATATTCTACTTACTATCGAGATTGAAAAATATGATGAAAATCGAGAGCATAGTACAAATGGAACACTCCATTTCTTCAGAGACAGAAACCTGATTTCTTGAGAATTTTTTGAGCCGTAACTAATGAGATTTTGCATACGTGTCACTTGTATATGTACCAGGCATTATCTTACTGACAAAAATGATTCTTCATAAGCCTAGGCGGTATGATGGACTGAAAAAATGAAGAGTTGCGTAAAGAGCTTCCATATATTGAATAAGCAAACATTAGCAAGATTCGTAATGGCGATTCGTGGCCAAATACAAGAAAAAAAAAAATCTGACGATAATCCTTATCTGCATAATCATTTTCTTCAGACTTTTTATCACTTGTCAGTGTAATATTCTCAACTGATTTTATTTAATTTGTCAGCTTACTCATCAACCATTAAAGAAAAAGTCAAGGCGTCATTTCATATCAATGCCTCAGAAACTCTAAGGATCAAACATTAAAAAAAGCATAATTCATAAAAATAACTAATTTTTATTGGGTTTCCTCTTGAGAGGTTTTGGAAGTTTTACGCATACAGTTTAGAATATGTAAAAGAAGAGATGAAGAAAATTAAAAAATGTTTAAAACTATTTGAGATGTCGAAAATTCTTGCAGCATACATTGAGAACATGTTGTTCCAAGCTGATTGGATCGAGTTGAAAGGAAAGAGGTATGCAAATGTGGGACACTGTTTGGAAGATTCCGAGGAGGTGGATAAGAGTGAAATTGGCATGGAAATAATACTGCATGAAAAAGCGAGGAAAGGGCGATTGCATGGGCGAAGGGGATGTTGGGCAAGATGGCGAAGAAGAGAAGGAAGGAGGAGGGGAAATGGAGAAAAATTGATATGTAAGGAGGAGGGAAAACAGGAATAAGGTAATTGTAAGTAATGTAAATAGTAGACAAGGAATATCAAATGAGGCATAGTAGATATGAAATAGGTAGGAACCGCGGAAGCAGAGTTTGGCATTGCGAGGCTGGCGAAATGTTGGAAAATTGCGTGCGAGGCGAAGCGTGGAAGGAAGGGCAATGAGAGCACTTGAGGCGTGTATAGAGATGTTAAGGTTAAGTATTTGATGTAAACATTTTTGTAGAACATGGTGTAAGAAAGTCAATTTTCCAAGTCCAGTAGGTTTTAGAATAAACGTTTATCTATGTGAGCCAGATAAATAAATTGAATAAATTTCGAAACTGAAAACGTTCAGAGAGAGAGAGAGAGAGAGGGGGGGGACTGTAATAATCACTTTTTTGTTCACGTTGTGGTGCTGGATCTGTTTTGTTAGAGCTGTTGAAGGGAAGGGTCTTTCAAACAACAAAAACTATTTTCAGTTATTGGAAAAACACTTATATCATCCCATGGTACATTTAAGAACACATTTGAGTACACATTTCAAGAAAAGAGTCGTTAAGGCGGAACAAAAAAAGCGGAAAAGCTCCGTATCGCAGGGCAACATAATGCGTACTACTACTGACCCTTATTCATGCTTTTCTTATGAAGAGGGAAATATCGAACACAGAATTGGTCCCCCGTGAGAGCGGACTTATCTAGATATTCACATTCTTGCGAAACGTAATAATGGGTATAGGTTTATTCTCCCGATTAAAATTTGCAACGAAAGGAGTCTAGTTTTCACGGAAAATGCTCCCGTGTATAACTTTCTTGAATATCTTCATTATTCTGCAGCATTGAAAACTTAGTTGTCGCTGAGTTCGGCATGCAGTCTTAACGGATTTTCATGCTTTGACATTCACTGAGTCATAATCACAATAATCATTACATGATTATTTCATTTCTAATTCCAGAATATTATTTCTGATATTTCAAAGAAAATTAATATTACTAATAACAGTGCGTTGTATAATTTGTGCTCGGCCTCAACGAACACATTGTAGTTCACGCAACGAAATTGCGATTTTTCGCGTCATTTCACGGTAGTACTCATCCTGACAAACTTGACATGTTCAAAACTTTCTTTCTCATGGCGCATGATAGCGTGGATAGAAAAAAGATTTTAACCCGATATTTTCTGCAATATCCCCTGCTCCAAGCATTTTTACCCGATTTCACAATGTACCACCGACTATCCAGAAAAGCGCGAGAAAAAGAATTTCGTTGCGTGAATACGTATTCTAGCTGATATCCTGATATGAATTCGATTTTTCCTATGGGTTATATCGCTCCTTCCCTACCTCTCCGTCCACAAAACCCTCACTTACGGTCACTTAGCTGATTCTTCTTGGACTGATTTTCATAATTTTTTTTCATTCATGTCCTTCCATACTAGGGAGTAATCGAAGTAATATGACGCGTATTGATTTTGGCGTCATCAAAAACTCTTCACGGAACGTGTGTCGCACGTTAAGAATGCACGCCAGAAGAAAGTGGTTGGTAATTTTCCATAACTGCCCTAAACAGCGAAAAGTTAATTATTTACTCATCAAAGTGGCTCACCATTTGGGTGGGTAAAGAAAAACAAATGCTGAAAATCGCAAACAATACAATCCCTTAAATAGAAATCCTCAAGGGAGAGTTGAGACAAAATCCCTCCTCCACTAGCATTTACACAACCGGAGTACGAAGTTCTTGAACTATCAGTCCCATCATGGAACTGAGAGTATCACTGTATCCGTCTCAGCGATATCGCTTGGAGATATTCGAATCATATTGGAACAATAATTTTTCAAACATGTGAATTGTTGGAAAATATTTGGACATTGTTTTGAACAAATGTATGAATCCGATAACAATTCGCATAAGCAAATAACGAATAAAAATGCTCTGTCGAGTTTCGTCAATATCTGCAAAAGAATGATTATTTAAACAATTGAAATGTTAATGAAATTTGCCCATCGTTTTTTACAATCCAACATCAAAGAAAGTAAAACAACGTTAAACAAGAGGAAGTAACATCATAATCATCACCTCACAACCATTTGCGATTTTTAATTATTCAATTCAGCATTTTTTTATCCCCTCCATGCACATAACACATACTAAAATCCCGGGTATATAGATTTTAATTTCCGGACTCTCATTAAAACAAAAACTAGCGGTGGGATTGTCGAAAATGAGTATTTATTATTATTAGTATATTTATTGCCTTTATGAATACAAATTCTATGGCAATGGAGAGCTAATATTAAATAAGTAAGTAGTAGTGTATCTAATTGAAACATACAGTAGATGAGTGTTAAAATATATACAGCTATAAAGTCGAAGCTTAATTTAAGATCGAGTAGCCATATTCATTCGAAAAGCGAAAAAGCTCTTATTTTTAAATCACATTTACGTAGTTAAATAAATAATAAAGCCATTTTAGGTCCTTGCTAGAAAGTAATATGCCTAATCCATTACCAATGATATTTTGTGAATTTGCTAAATAGAACTTTCTGATGGGTAAATAGATTAGACATCTAATAAGAATATGCATCAAATTCTTTTTTTCGCATAGATTACATACTTTACATTTGTTGTGGGTCTATTACAATCGTTTCAGTTTTCGATGTCAACTTATGGATGTGTTCAGAAGCAGTTGTAAGCTCAGGTTCTGTGTGATTCACAAGAAGTTTGCTATATATCAAACTAAAATCGCTTTTCTCCAATTTGAGCATATCTTGAAGGATAGTGAATTTACAGAATCTAACAACTACCGAGTCAATTTGTTCATTAGGTCTGGCACCGTTGAGTTCGAGCAGGTTATTCCCTGCTGACTCCGAACATCTCATGAGTTGGCCTAGCCAGTTGTATTTGTGATCCTTAGCGCAAGCAGTCTTAGTTAATTTTGCATACATAACTTGGGATAACGTGAGTTTTCCATTTCGGAGACCTGAGCTGCTAACTTAAGAGCCATTTTTATTATACGATTCGAAACGCAAGTTAATCCTAGTTCCAATCTGACTACGGAGTTAGGTGTATTTCTGGATAGGCGAAAAATTTTTTTGGAGAAACGTACTCAAGCTTTCTCGAAGACTTCCAGGTAGTTGAGACCATAAATATGGGACCCATATAGCGAAGAACTTTTGATAAGGGAACCTTAGATTCCAGCCATAAATGGCCACGAGGAACATCTAGGACGGATAAGGGTGCTAATCGCAGAAGCAGAGGCCCTACTTACCGCATCCTAAGCCAATTTATTCAGCCTAAGAGTTCATCGCTGATTCTGCCCTTATTGAATATAGTATATTTTGTTTCTATTTTGTTAACTGTAAGCTTAATTGCACAATATTCCTAAAGGGCGTTTATCTTTCTGATCATATCAATTTTGGTATCAGCAAAAATAATGAAATCGACCGCATATATCAGCAAGGTAATGTCGGTGTTTTCAAGTATTCTAAGCCCGACTTAACCCTTATCTCTGAAGAATATCTGTATGTCCTTAGTAAGGAGATTGAACCTGTAGAACTTCCTTAGTGACGGGCACGTCCTTTGAGAGTCCGACACCCGACTTCACACGGGTTGATGCTCTTTCGTATAAGCTTTCTAATATCCTTATGATTTTCAAGCTTACCCCAAGACTGTAGAGCTTTACCTGGATAAGAGTATGGTTTACAGATAGAAAAGCACGCGGAAAATCCACAATTCTGGCATTAGAATGCCTTTTTTATATTTTATAAATAAATTTGTGAGATATCGGTCAGTGTAAATATATTGTCAATACACCTTCTTCCATGACAGGACCATGATTGAGCTTCCAGAATGAGGTGACATAAGGATTCTCATTTTTCCAATCTAAGGAACAAAATGTAAGTGAACATTTTCAGGAGCGAATTCGGATGAGCGATTGGGCGATATTTGTCAGCATATGTAGGGTCGTGTTTCTTGTCGAAAATAAAACTAAAAGCATATCGAATCATCATGATTTAATATTATAAAGTGTTTGCAAGTACAATAGAAATCGTAGCGCATGAGACCTAGATTTTATCTCTCAAATAAGTATAGGAAATCAGGCGAAAAATTTGCGCAAGCATATTGAAATTTTCAGTCAACTATATCCCTGAAAATACTTCATAAGAATAACTTTGAACGAGCGTTAAGGATCGAAACGATAGGCAGGATGTTCTTCTGTATTTCAAATATATGAAAAATCATTCACTTTGTATATGATGCTTTATCATTTCTCCTGCCATACCTTACTGAAACATGTAAAAACGAATCAACCGCTTGAAGAGGTCTACTATTTAAAAAAAATTTTAAATCAGAAAGAACAAAGCGAGTATCACATGCCAAAGTGGAAATTAGGGAAAATCAAATTTTCTTTTAACGTAAAAAAGAACGATGAGATTGATAAGAATAAAAAGATAAACAAAAGTAGCAACATCAAAAGTGTGACTGACAAGGAAGATGAGCACCCATCCTTTACACAAAGAACTACATGTTTATGGAAAGCCCCACTTCATTCTGATTACCAACAAGGATATCGCTACACATCGAATCTTGACTAAAACTTCGTCGATGATAAATCTGTGCGCAAGAAGTGTGCCGCGTTTGCTCATAGTGGAGCAAAAACAGCGTCGTGAGGATGTTTCGAACGAGTGTTTGACGAGATTGTAGGAGAATAAAAACGAGTTTTCCCGTCGCGTCGGTTCAGAACCATGAATGAAACGTGAGTCCATCATTTCACACCTCAGCCGAAGCAACAGTCGAAGCAATGCACTGAAAGAGGAGAATCGGCTCCAAAGAAGACGAAGACAGTTCGATCTGCTGACAAAGTCATGGCGCTAGTTTTCCGGAATACGCCTGGAATGATTTGCATTGAATATCTTCAAATAGGAAATACAATGAACGGATAGTATTGTAGAAACTCATTTCAGCGTTTGAGTGACGGAGTCAAGGAAAAACGGCCTCATCTGTCAAAGAAAAAAGATCTCCTCCATCAAGACAATGCACCAATTCACCTATGCGCGATCACCATGGAAATAAAGAAATGGCTCGCTGGAAAAAGATTCTCCAATCATGATTAAACAGTCGACAGTTGATGGCTGTTTTGGAGAGCTCGATGCTTCTCACTATAAACAAGGTATCGAAGCTATTGAAAATCGCTGGGAAAAGTGTATCGAGTTGAAAGGAGAACACGTTGAAAAATAAAGGCAATCTTTCCAAAATTGGTTGCGTTCTTTCAAGGCTGGATACTCCTGGGACCAGCCTCGTAAGACAATTCTCGACCACAAGAAATTATTACAACTCAACAGTTCAATATTTAGCAGAGAATAATCCATTCTAATCGAAAGGATCATCTGTCTTCCCAAAAAATGGATTTCCAACTATAAAAGGTCAATTTTCAACAAAAAATGGAATGGATCAGCAAACCAGTTGAATCTTCAACCGAATAGTTGAATTTTCAATCAAGAAGAAAATTTTTATCAATAAGATACATTTTCCACTATAAGAGGAAAACAATTAACTGAATACGAGAATTCTTCAGCAAATATTTAAATCTCTGCAGAAAATAATTGAATTTCAACAAAAGAAATAAATCTTCGTCTGAAGAAGTGAGTTTTTACAAAGTCCAGTCTTGAAGGAGAAGAAAATGATCTTGAATAAAGAAGTCGAATTTGTGAACGGAAATTAGGTTATTTTAATAAGAGAATTCAGGTTCTACCTAAAGGGACTATTTAAAAGAAAGCAATCATAAATTTCCAAGAAAATACATGAATTTTCGAACAAAAAAATCAATTCTCTGATAAAAGCTATATTTTCAAACGGATGATATCATTTCTAAAAGAAAAATTAGAAATTACCCAGGTGTTACGTGGTAAATATTGTGTGAGAATATATAGTCAAGAACTGAAGTGCGGACAGCAATTCAGGACGTCTTTATTGATTGAAGGCCACAAGAGAACTGAATATGCGCCGAGGCAAGGCGCTACATTGTGGCCCCCGTATGCTAATGGCACGTATGGTCCATGATTAATAGTGGGGATAAGAAGCAGTCGCTCATAAGAACTCTCCTTTTAGACAATTTTTGGTCCTCCAAAATCTATACCCAACCTTACCCTTTTCGGTTTTATTCTAATACCTTATTTCAGTAATGGTCTTTCGCTCGCCGTATAAGTTAACACATGTGGCTGTACGTCTTTATTTTTTTTCATACAAACTAACCACATTTTCAGAGGAAAAAAAGTGCATTTGGAAAGTGCATTTGGAATTCCACTTTTGTATAGCGCAAACAGTACAGTGCAGGCTATCGAAATGTAGCCTAAATATTAGATCCATTCGAGACCAGTCTCTATCCATGTTTTAATTTGCCTGCGCTTTGATATTCGGTCTAATATATTTTGAGTGTCATCCAGACTAAGCCTGGCTCTCCTCAATTCATACACATCTATTTGTTTGAACAATTGTGTTTATTCTCCTTCAAATTTGTCTAAATCTTGATGTTCGTAATGAACATCATAAGTTTCATTTATCGCATATGTTTGTCTATCTTCTGACTGCCTGATTAGATCTAATTCGTGGTCGGTATATATCTGGCAATATTCTCGGCTAATGAGAGTATTAGTTTTTAAAATGATATTTTCAAGTGGTAGTATAGTTAGCTGGAATCCCTACCACTAGGACCAGGATACCAACTATCTCTAACAACGTGTGATACATAAAACGGCAAAACATGATGTGCCTGGGCCTTTCCAACTAGGTGCCAATTTGTTCAACATTGTGTTATTTGTCCATTTAACCATGTTCCCAATTTCCTAGATTGGATGCATTCGCATAATATTTTGATTTATTCTTATTTCTGACTTCTCCTGTTGTATCTGAATCCTTTCCTCAACCTTCTGTATGTATTACTCATGTTTGGCTCTCCATTTTCTTATCAAGTAATTGTTGATGAGTGTGGGTGATCGAGCTAGTGTCGATGGAAGATTTGGAACCCTTCAAAAGGTCACCTCAAAGGGCGAGAGTCTGTTTGTCCCATTTCTAGTATAGTTAATCGCAGAATTTTTATGAATTTGATGTTTTCATCCCACTCGTTATTGTTTCCAGCCGTTGAAGTCTTGATCATGTTCTCAAAGTTGAATGCATTCTTTCTATATTTCCGTTTGTCAGTGGATGAAACGCAGTCGTTTTAATGTGCCTTATTTTGAACATTTCTTTGAACTCTTGTACTATTTTTGTCAAGAAGTTCTGTCCTTGATCAAATAGAATAACCTGAGGTTCCCCAAATACTTATGTTCCATCAAATTATTCAGAATGCTTTCGGAAGTTTCGTTTCTCATTGGTAGTAATAAAGTGTAACGCGTTAGCCTGTCCTGGATACTCGAGATATACATATTTCACTTTTTGTCTCCGGCAATGGGCCGAATATGTCCATGGCTACTTTCTCATGCGGGTTCATTGGCTTTTGCAGTTGGAAGGTTGGACATGATTTGACGTACTTTTTGATTACTTCGTCCATTCCTATCCACTCTGCTTTTTCTCTTGCCTTGCTCATGGTATTATTTTCTCCCAAGTGATCACCATGAGCTTGTTTCATCACTTTTACTTTTTCTTGTTTAGTGAGTTCACAAGCTTTATTGGAACACAGGTGGATAATAATAGTTAGGTATAAGTATATATAGGTATGATAGTTAGTTTCTTCTTCTTGAAATGATCTATCAACCAACCGAGGTGCCTCAGCCATTTTTCCTCAATGTTATTCAGCATGTTATCTCTTCTGATTTGTTTCCATGATTTTCCGGCTACATTTGGTTAGACTCTCACCCTTCCGTTTGTCACTGGGTTTATTTCCTACTCTGAATAATTATCAGAAAGATTAGAACCCTGTCCACTGGGATCGAGACTCTCTGCTTCTGCCTGAGTTGATTCTTTAGTTGATTCCTCGCTCGATTCTTCAGAGGACTTGCTTATTCTTCTTCCAGGTGATTTGATTCCGATTTTGCGGTTGGTGATCTCGTTATCAAATATTGTGGCCTTGAGTTTGTTGAACGTAAAGGTATTGAACTCTCCCTTTGTAGTTATGTCGAGCAATTTCGTGCCAGGTAATTCGTCCTCGGATGTGATTCTTTCCTCTGCTATATTTGTGCCTTCTACAATTCTTTTGGGTATGTCTAAATCGGTAATCAAAAAACAACCTAGATAGGCAGTCTGCAGCCCTATTTTCTTTGCCTTTGACGTATTGAACTTCATACTTGTATTGCTGTAGTCTTGATCTCCATCCCCATAGACGTGAGCTAGGGTCTTTCACGTTGTGGAGCCAGCTCAAGGCTTTGTGATCTGTTTGAATTATAAATTTGTTTCCTAGTAGATATTGGTGAAGTCGTTTATTCGCCCATACTATAGCTAACAACTCTTTTCCACTGGTGGTGTAATTTTTTTCTGCCTCGTTTAATTTTCTTGATATAAAGACGCATGGTGGAAATTTTGTGATAGTACTGCTACCAATCCTTGATTAAATGCATCTGTAGTGAGCTCGAAAGTTTCCTCAAAGTTTGGGAATCCCAGTACTGGCGCTGAACATAGCGCATTCTTTGGTTTTTCAAAACTTTCAGTGCATTTTGGTGTCCAGTCGAATATGGTGTATTTTTAGGCAAGCTTGGTCAGGGGTCTTGCTATACTCGAGAAGTTTTTTATCAATTTTCTGTAGTATCCTGCCAATCCCAAGAATGACTGGATAGTAGTAACTGGATAGTAGATGACTGTGGTAGGAATTTTGGGCTTTTTACTGCTTCAGTTTTTGCTGGGTTTGGTTTTACTCCATCCTTAGTGAGCAAGTGACTTAGGTATTCGAGTTTCTCTAATAGATACTCGCATTTAGTTGGTTCTAACTTGGGTCCTTATTCATTTATTCTTTCAAGTACTTTAATCAGATTTCGCTTGTGCTCCTCTGGTGTTTTTCCAATGATTATCATGTTCTATAAGTAAGCAAAGTATTCTCTGCCTATGAGACCTCTAAAAGCATTGTCCATCATTCTCTGAAATGTGGCAGGACTGCTTATCAAACTAAAAGGCACACGATTGTATTCGTAGTGACCTTTAGATGTTGAGGACGCAGTGTATTTTTTTGAGGACTTGTTCTTCGGGATTTGGTGAAAACCTGCACTCATATCGGAAGCAGAGAAAAAATTCGCCTGTCCCAGTTGGTCGAGAATATCGTCGATAAGTTTATCTCCATTTTGGGCACTACCCAAAGTGGAAAGTCAAAACGAGATTGTGAAACTCTAATGATTCCTTGATTCAAAAGTTCCTGTGCGTACTCTAGGGTAAATTGTATGTGATCTCCCGGTAGCTTATGTGATCTGAGGTTTATTATCTTGCCTGAATTCAGTGTAATTTCATGCTCCGTTAGTTGTGTCCATGGTTATGAGCCTCTCGGTAGTGTAAATACCTCACTGTAGGTTTCAATGTTTTTTTCGATTCATTGCCGAATTGAAGGTTCTATGTGATCCCACTGTAGCATTTTCTGAAGTGCTAAAATACTATTAAAGTCTGCAGAACCTGTCCTACTTTTGTTTGCTCCTTTTGAGTTGGTCCCGTCTCGAGACTTTAGGTTGAGGATTTTTTCGTATTTTGTTTCATCTGTTATTTCAAACGGTATTGATTCATAGTCGCAAACTGGTACCCATAATTCTGCTTCGCGGACAGAGTAAATCCCGTTTGGGATATATTTATTTCCTTCTATCCATACGTTTGAATCTACATCCTCTACTTGGAAAAGGCATACTTGCTGCGAAGTCTTCCTTATATAGTTCAGGAATGGTAACCCTGTTATCCTAGATTCAGGTAAGAGAGAATCAAGTAGAATGATATGGAATAGATGATTTTTCCCGGAGTATTGAATGCATGCAGCTTCCGTTGTTTGATGTCCGTCATTTCCCATACAAAACTTCTTCCTGAATTTCAATTTTGTAGGATTATCTGGGATGCTGTTCTCTTTGATGAGGTTGATGGAGGCTCCTGAATCTACTAATAAGCTGTATACTCTTCCATCTCGTCGTTTCCCTCGGTTGGATAGGAGTTTTCCGCGTACGTTTGATATTATGCCTCTTCCTCGTAGGCTGCTTGTTCCTCTACTTCTTCCCGAGTTCCTTTTCAAAATTTGGCTTCCCGTTGCACTGATTAGCAAAATGTCCGAGTTCTCCACATTTGTGACACTTCATTTCCATTCTGCTGGTTGGTGGCATTGATTGATTTGAGGCTATCGATGTAGTGTTTGCCTGGAATGTGGGTTGTGCGTACGCTTAGTCTAAAATCCCTTTTAGGTTGGTAATGATGATCGCGTGTTGGTACTCTTGGTTGACTCTCTTTCAACCAAGTTTCTATCTCGGGAGCCATGTTCTGTGCTACTCTGATATTCATAGGTTTTTGCGCTTTTAGTTGTAAGCCTATTTCTCTCCTCAGATTCATGAAGAATTTCTGAAGACACTCGGTCTCCTCTATTCCAAGTGCAATTCTCCTTATCATTGGTGCTTTGCGTGAGGATTGAACTGCATGTTCGAGTCCGTTCATCATACCCCTAAACCAAATAATAAAATATTGCGTAGTTTCGGACGCTCCTTGTTCAGAGCTATCAAGATTACTTCTCAAATGACTCACTAAGTCTACTTGTTTAAGAATTTTCCGTTGGGCTTCATATAAGTACTCGTAGTCGTAGATTTTATTAAAACGAATTGCCCTTTCAGCTTGTTGCTGAATTTTCTCTGACAGTATGAAGTCCAGCAGTAGGTCTGGTTGACAGCACTGCTGCTGAATTCTTTCAACCCTCCGAATGAATTCTTCAACTGCGGAATCTTCTTTTCCGTTCAGAGGCTTAGTTGCCCTCATTGCTCTTAAAGATTCTCTCCCGATGTTGCGTATTGGTTCACGCAGGTCGTCATCTTCGCTCGTAATGTTTCTTCCCTGTTCCCTTCTCTCCGCTATTGTAAGCTGTCACCAGCGGGTAAGCTTCGATTCACGCTCTTTCACCGTCTCATTGCTCTTTCCTGCAGGCAAGAAACAGTTTGTGCTCCCTGATATTCATCTGATCCGCATTCAGAACCTCTCATAGCATTGTATCTTTTACAAGCCCTTTCAGTCTTTCGTCCGCTACAATAAAGTCGATCATACTATGGCTTTCGCCTTTGTACCAAGTATACATGTGTTTCATTTGGTGCCTGAACCAAGGTTTGTAATGGAAAAACTCTTTCCTTACCACAAAGTGATCAATTTATCCCCATAACCATTCGTTTTCGGTCTCCGCAATGACGAAGTACTATGTTAGTACCTTTGCGTTGCACAGCAATCAAACCGTTCATGTCTCTGAGTAATATTATTTCGCTCGAATCCTATGGTTTTACTATATCACTCAACGACTCCTAGAAGGTGTCTTTTGCCTCTTTACTGTCACCTTCAACAGGATCATAGCATCCTACAATAAACAGTCTTCTGATTTCCACTTTCATTCTAACCAATAAGAATCTAGGAGATACACACTTATACATTTTGACATGCTCTTCTGCTCTCTTCTTTACCATTAGGTCAATTCTTTGGCTAGCATGGGATTCCTTGTCTACTCCTGACCAGAGTTCCAGACCATTCTTCACCTTATTATTCTTACATTTTTATTTCTTTGTTTTCCTATACACAGAAAATCTGTATCTTCCTCAAGCGCATAGTATTCCGCAACTCCTTTTCTTTTTAGATCATTTATAAATATGGTCATGAATTTGATTTAAAAAAAAATAAAACTCAAAACCAAACAAAATGAACATTCGATCTGGATTTAAATTATTTTCAGAAAGATCCTTGATGGAATAAGAAACTATTAAAATCCGGTAGAAAACAAACTGAAATCCGATTAAAATTTGAATAGAATATTTATTGAAAATCCTGTCCGATTCTTTGAAAATAAGCTAGGATAACCGTTCTAATATTTTTTGGAAAAGGGATTCCTAACATTTCATAAAGTTGAAGCCTGAGCAGTTGGAAATGTGGTAGCGATGTAGCACTTTCAAAGTCATTCTGAACCAAAAAGCATAAAATTTTAAACGTAACTTCAGATTCCCAGGCCAAAAAGAGTTTTTCACACAAATATAAGTTTCAAATAAGGGTGAGGGAAATTTTATCCAGAAATTATAACTCGCATTCGAAAATTAAGGACCAGTGGGAAAGAAGTAGCAGATCGATGCACGCAGAACACAGCCATATGCATAATTATGCCTTCTTATTCATAGGGTACATTGTACGTTGAAGTACAGTAGAATTACCTTTTCAGATCGTAAGTTTCCCGAAGCAAACAGACATTTAAGGGGTTGTTAGAGGACCTAGTCCCAAAAATAAGAATTTTCTGGTTCAAGTTGAAATTTTAAGGGTTCTTGAAGAACCGTAAGAGACAGGATTTCCCAAGTTGGATTTGAGAACGAATAAAGTAAACTTTTAACGGAAAATTTTGTTTTTTAACAGGAATCTTCGAATGTTTTAACCCAAAAATATAAATTTTAATTCAGAGAAATCAATTCTCCACCAAACAGTTGAAAGCTCAACAACGAAAGATAAATTATCAACCAAATAGTGTCATTTTCAACTAACTAGTTGAGCTTTAAACCGAGAGGAATGACTTACCAACAAAAAAGTCGGATTCTCAACTAAATGGTCAAAAATGAAGAAATGGAACAGTTGCATTTTTAACTGCATGGTTAAACTTTGGAAGCCAAAAAAGATCATTTTATTCAGAACATTAGAATTTCCGGTCTAATATATTGAATAGTTTCATTCTTAAGAAAATAATCAAATTGTCAACAATACAGTTTAACAAAATTTGATAAAGGTATTCCACTTTCAACCAAGTAATTGAATGTAAAATCACAAAAGATACCTTCTGAACAAAACACGATTAGTTCTTGAACAAAAATGGAATAGTTCAATTTGCAGTTGTAAAAAACTTATTTGAAACAAACAGAAAATAATTTCCAACAAAATAGTCGAATTTCTAATCAAAAAAGTAGATGGAACTAATTCAATATATTCTCAGCTTAGTCATGAAACATTCAACCTAACAGTTGAATTTTTTCTTCAGAATATTTCTTTCTTACAGAAAAGGAGAAAAACTTCCAACAAGATGATAATTTGTTCAACCAAATTATTAAATTCCAATAAACAGTTAAACTTTGACCAAATAGAATATATGCTCAACAAAGTCATTACATTTCCAACTAAAAAAATGACTTTCTTATCAAATAGTCGATTTTTTAAACAAAAAATATTCAAAGCAAAAAACTAATTTACCTCCAGAAATTAGGATGACAGAAAAAAGTAGAGCGGTCGTATATAGCAGGGTACGAATGGGACACTCCATTTCTCCAGAGACAGATACTTGATTTCTTAAGAATTTTTTGAGCCGTAGCTGATGAGATTCTGCATACGTGTTACTTGTATATATACTAGCCATCATCTTATTGACAAAAATGATTCTTCATAAGCCTAGGCGGTAGGATCGATTAAAAAAATGAAGAGTTGCGTAAAGAGTTTCCGTATATTGAATAAGCGAACTTTAGCAAGGTTCGTAGTAGCGATTCGTGGCCAAGTACAAGAAAAAAAATGTGACGAAATCCTTATCTAAATAATCATGTTTTTCAGACCTTTCATCGCTTGTTAGTGTAATATTCTCAACTAATTTTATTTAAATTAGGCAGCTGACTTACCAACCATTAAAGAAAAAGTCAAGGCGTCATTTTATATCAATGCCTTAGAAACTCATTGGATCAAACAAAAAAAAAAAACATGATTCATAAAAATAACTAATTTTTAAACTGTTTCGTCGTTCTACAGCTAGATCTATGTCACCAATTTATATGAGATTTTATTAATAAGTCTTTATCAAACAATTCTCAACTTCGATACATCTTGCAGGGATTTTTAGTATCTTGGAAATTTTTTTAAAGTTTTACGCGTACAGTTTAAAATATGGATAAAAAGAGTCACAGAAATTGAAAATTTTTTTAAACTATTGGAGATGTCGAGAATTCTTGCAGCATGCATTAAGAACATGTTGTTTCAAGCTGATGGGTCCTTGCATCCGCAGAAGAAGAGAATGTGCGAATTGCGTGGAAAGGTGGAAAATTGGTTGGAAGATTGCGAGGAGATGGATAAGAGTGTAATAAGCATGGAAATAATACTACATGAAAAAGGGGAGAAAAGGGCGAAGGGGGTGTTGGGCAAAATGGAGAAGAGAAGGAAGGAGGAGGGGGAATGGAGAAAGATTGATGTGTAAGGAGGAGCGGAAACAGGAACAAGGTAATTGTAAATAATGTGAATAGTAGAGAAGGAATATCAAATAAGGCATAGTAGATAAGAAATAGGAAGGAACCGCGGAAGCAGAGTTTGGCAATGCGAGGCTGGCGAAATGTTGTAAAATGCGTGCGAGACGAAGCGAGGAAGGAAAGGCAATGGAGAGCACGCGAGGCGTCATAGCATTAGAGGTATGGATGGATGATGTTGTACAAAGTTTGGACAGATGTTAAGGTTAAGTATTTGATGTAAACATTTTTGTGAAACATGGTGGTGTAAGAAAGTCAATTTTTCAAGTCCAATAGGCTGAAGAATAAACGTTGATTTATCTATGTAAATCAGATGTTTAAACTTGAATAAATTCCGAAACTAAAAATGTTCAGAGAGAGGGGGGGGGGGGGACTGTAAAAATCACTTTTTCGTTCACGTTGTGGTGCTGGATCTGTTTTGTTAGAGCTGTTGAAGGGAAGGGTCTTTTAAACAACAAACACTTTTTTCAGTTATTGGATTGAGTTGCTATATAAAGCACTCTGATCAGGGTCATACAGTTTTCAAAATTTAGATAAATTGTTATTTTTCTGAAAGACAATGCAGTAAAATCAAACAACAAAGAGACGAGAAGGAAAGTTTGCTGGTCTTAAAATTTGGGAAATTGTTACGGGGAATGAAGAACGATACTTGATGACGAGATTATAACGTCTCTTGATGTAGTATTTGTTTAATGGGTTTATTTTCCCGATTAAAACTTGCAACGAAAGGAGTCTAGTGTTAACGGGAAATGCTCTTGTGTATAACTTTCTTGAAAATCTTTATCATTTTACAGCACTGAAAACTTAGTTATCGCTGATTCCGGCAGGCCCGATCTGATTATCCAAATTAAGTTTTTAATCGTCCAAATTTCTTATTTCCAGTCTTTACGGATCTTTACGCTTTGGCATTCACCGAGTCTGACAATGATAAAATTTCTTTGGTGTCTGCCCGTCTGTATATATGTATGTTTGGTTAACTGAATGTCGTAGCCGTGCTTACACTCAGAAAAAAAAGGACTGGTTACTCTCCAGAGAGCACTAGTTCCTCTCCCGGAAGTGAAATTCGCAGTAGACAGCTCTCTGACCTCTCCGGAAAGCTCCTTGAGCTCTCTGGAGAGTAGCGAGTCCTGT
>WSXT02214083.1:0-17459 GCA_011762715.2 Neuroterus valhalla | reverse complement strand
GCCCTCAATGGGCTTAGGCCGGTCGAGAGCTGATGCCCAGTTGCGGAAGAGGTGTAGCATGGAGGGGGAAGGCGCCGCAATTCGACCTCAGCCGAATTTTTAAGCCGGGCAGATGATTTTTTTTTAATAGTTGAATTTTTAATCCAATACGAAGAATTTTTAATGCAAAGAAGATAAATTTTCAATCCAAAAATTCAACTTGAACAAAGCAGTTACGTTGATGAAAAAAAAGATTAATGTATAAATAAAAAGTTGGAATTCCAATCTGAAAGGAAGGGGATATTTAACAAAAAAGTTGAATTTTTAAAAATGAAGAAAATTCAACAAACAGTTTATCTTTCAAAAAAATAGTTTCATTTTTAAGTAAACTGACGAATCTTGGAAATAAATCAAATTTCAACAAGGAATTTCATTTTGCAACGAATTGGTCGAATTTTCAATCAGAAAAGATTAATTCTTAACATAAAATATGAGTAATATTCCAGTCAAGAATCTCAATGAATCTTGAAAAAAAATTAATGAACAGTTGCATTGTAAATTAAGAAAAATAAAAATCCAACCAAATTTTCAAGTTTTCGAATCAAAAAGGCGAGTTTTGTAGGATAAAGTGAAATTTTCAAGCAAGGAGTTCATTTGCAAGCAAATAGTTGAATTCGCATACTTGAAATATTAATTTCAAAAAAAAGTTAATTTCCAACCAAATATGTAGTTGAATTCTCAACTGAAAAAGATCAATTTTCTACGAAAAATAGAATAATGAAAGTTGCAGTTGAAACAAAATGATTCCACCAAGGAAAGATTTTCACTTGAATCAAAAGCAGTCAAATTTAACCAAAAGGATTTATTTTTAACGAGAAATTAATTAATTGATATAATAAAAAAAGATTCTAATTTGAAAGGACATGGTTAAATTCAACCAAGAAAGACGATTTTGTAACTTGAACCTGACAGAGTAGCGATGTGCGTTGAAAGTTTTATTTAGAAATTTTTACTGCAAAACTTTCAAAATGCGAAATTTGAGACCAATGGAATTTTCAATAAAACTAAAATGTTATATTTTCTACCCAAAAAGACCAAACAGTTGAAGAAGTAAAGTTGCATATTTAACCAAAAAACCTGGCTTTTCAACTAAATTTTTTAATTTCCGAACTAAAAAGACGAATTCTCTAGAAAAGAAGAGGATTTTCTACTTGAAAATATTAATTTTCAACAGTAAGTTGATTTTTTTTATTATTTTTATTTTTCATTTGCAAAATATGAATAATTTTGAAACATAAGAGGATGAGATTTTCAACTAAACAAATGAATTCCCAACAAAGTACATCAATTTTTAATCAAGCAGTTACATTTTTGATCGAGAAGATAAGTTTCTTAGAAAAAAAGACGAATCAACAAATAAATGTTTAGCAGAGTAGGTCAATCATCAACTGAGAAGTTGAATTTTTCCACGCAAAATATTAATCCTTAATGAAAAATGTAATGATGGGAAAGTGTAAAGTTTTTCCATAACTTAGTTAGTTGTAAAGTAAAATCACCATTTTCTGTTTACTTAGCGTTTGTCGTACATGAATGTAATGTCATTTAGAGAAAAATAAATATGGTTATCACGATACTTGTATTTTAACTTTACAATAAATTTATTGCAATTTTGCTTCAGTATACGGTCCGTGAAATTTTCACACTTGAATTTTTATTGTAAATTGTTGTAAAATTTCAAATGATTTTAACAGTGATATTAAAAATTGTTAATTAAATTTAGTTTTGTGCCAATGGTAGAATTAAAATTTCTCTTTTCATAATTCTTGTGCAAAGATTGTCTGTTTATGTATTTATTCATATATACTTTCATATTCGGTTCTTACAAGGATTTCTTGTGTCGGGATGATAAGTGACTCTACAATAGTACATGGTTTGTCAATGGATTGGAAATAAACAAGCTTGATCGATATCATGTGAATTGACGAAGGCCATTTTAACGGAATTTCTTACCAATTAAAAAGCCTTATTGTACGGCTGATTTTTCAAATGCGTCCGTAGATTAAAAAATAATAATTTATTATAGGTACTTCGTAAAATCTCTCAGAATTAAATAAAGCTGAACTCTTTGCAATTAACGAAATTTATAATATATTAAACAAACATGATTCGTTAGCGCATTGAAACGCAGAATTTATTTTCATCACATAATTTTAGAATTTTCGCATAATTTCGGATCTTGTATCAAAATATTTCTTTATATTGAAAAAAATGGGAAAATCCTTTTATAAGATTGTAAGAAGGCTCGATAATAAACACATGTCTCTATCGGTCTCCTAAACTTCAGTTGGCTAAGCTGCATGAATTTACGAGGTTGAGTACCTTATATTTGCCCTTCTAACTTGCCCTGAAATTCAATTTAATAAAAAAGGTGAATGAAATGGTAAACTTTTTTTTTTGGAAACTAGTATTTTTTGTGGTTACACTTGGAAGATTCTCTTTTGAATTCAAGTTCTCCTTTGAGGAAGCTCAATGGCTTTGTACAAAATTCAACTAGTTCGTATTTTGGCAGTTTCTTGTGAAAATTTCAAATGCCAAATTTATGATCAATGAAATTCTTAACGAAAATAGAATGTTAATTTTCAAGTTAAAAGTATTCATTTTCTATGAACCAGTGGAATTTGCGACCCGGAAATCTAATTTTTCTACGAGAAAGTTTGTTTTCCACCAAAAAGTTGAATTGAAAAAGAAAAAACTACCAGAATAATGTGGGATTCTATACTAACTAGTTTTATCTGCTACAAAATTCCTTTGCAAATTTTCTAAAAGACCTCACTTTTTTTTAAATATCTGATTTCGGCGAAAAATTCTTAAGATAACCTAAAATTGTTCAAGTCTATTAATTTATTTAGAATTGTTTCTAATTTTCAAATGTTTGAATTTGTAAATTTTCCAGAAGACTCAACTGTTTCGGTTAGAAATCATTCAATTGCGACAAAAATTTCCCCAGATAACCGAAAATTTTCGGATTTTGTAAGCTTGTAATAGATTTTATTCTTTTTGTGAAAAAATATCCAATTCTGGCGAGAGTTCTCTGGAATGACCTAAAATTTTCCCAATTTGTAAATTTCTTTAGAAGATCTAACTGTTCATGGTAATCCGAAAAGAGAATTAACTTTTTACAAATTAGTTCAACCTGAAACCATGTGATTGAATTTTCAACGAAAAATATGAATTCTAAAAGGAAAGTGTAATGTTTGATATTTCAACCAAAAATTTTTAAATTCAAAATCAAAGCAAATCCATTCTGTTACATAAGACGGAGAAAAAATATAGTTGTATGCGCAACAAAAAAATATGAAGTTCAACCATGAAGATGGCCAAATTGGCCAACGGCCATGCCATGCCTAATAAACGAGTCCCCGTTCCATCCCTGAAGTTAGGCAGCATTGGGCGCGGTTAGTAATTGCATGGGTAACCGTTTAGTAATACTGCGTGCTGTTGGCATGTTGGCGGGAGACTGTGTCGTCCCGTCTATCCAACTCAACCAATTATTTCAAGTTTTCGACGACCATTAGCGTGTGCAATATTTTTTTCTTCGAACATAAACTTTACACTCTTCGAGTTTATTCCTAGACCAAAAGAAAAAACAAAATAGGGTAATTTTCAAGTAAAAAATTAAATAATATAAGTTGATGTTGCGTTTTTTTATCGGGAATTGCCCACACCCTTCAGCGTGGGATATTTCCAAATTTTGTTAGAGGAAATATTTTTTATAACAAATAGATGATTTCAGATATTTCTGGACGCCTATGAAGCATGGCTGAAGCCCTAATTTTGACTCCCTAGGGAGTGAAAAATACTTTCCACTCCCTGGGGAGTGAAAAGTACTTTCTATACCCTGGGGGTGTGAAAAGTACTGCCCACCCCCTGGGGAGTGAAAAATTACGTGAAAGATTTTTTATTATTCATCTCTGACGTCCCTTTCCGGTTCCTAGGGAGTAAAAAGTACTTTCTACTCCCCGTGGATTAAAAAGTACTTTCTACTCCCCGTGGAGTAAAAATTACTTTCTACTCAATGAGGAGTGAAAAATGACGTGAGTGATTTTTCATTATCCATCTCTGATATCGTTTTCCACTCCTTAGGGGGTGAAAGTGCTTTCTACTCCCTGGGGATTGAAAAGTACTTTATATTCCCTGGGGATGTGAGAAGTACTGCCCACTCCTGGGGAGTGAAAAATGACGTGAGAGATTTTTTATTATTCATCTCTGACGTCCCTATCAACTCCCTAGGGAGTAAAAAGTACTTTTTCTCTCCGTAGAGTAAAAAGTACTTTCTACTCCATGGGGAGTGAAAAATGACGTGAGCGATTTTTTATTATCCATCACTGATGTCGTTTTACACTCCCTAGGGAGTAAAAAATACTTTCTACTCCCTGGGTAGTGAAAAGTACTGTCTATTCCCTGGGGGTATGAAAAGTACTGCCCAACCCCCCGGGGGAGTGAAAAATGACGTGAGAGATTTTTCATTATTCATCCTTGACGTCCGTTTCCACTCCTTATGGGGTTAAAAATACTTTCTACTCCTTGGGGAGTAAAAAGTAGAGTTTTAGCCCCGCTTCATAGACGTCGAAAAGGCTTGAAATCATGCATGTGTTTAAAAATTATATTTTTGGTACATTTTCTAATGCATGTATAGGGGAATTTCGCGTAATATTTCCCCATCCTATTTTATCTACAACCTTTGTTTCCAACTACAACTTGTAATAATTTATTATAATTTTCGTTTTGTATTCCACTATTTGCAATAGAAATAAATAACATTTTTATATTCATAATTTATTAAAGTTTAAAGAAAAGTTTTATAGCATTCGGGTAACGGTGATCAACTTTTGGATAATATTCTTACGTGAATTTCGGAAAATATGTCTAACAATAATGAATTATGTGTGGCTTTTCATATTCTTATATATTTAAATTTTTCTGAAAAATTAAGAGTAAAATTCATAAATTTATGCTGCTCTTTCTATATGTTTCCAAACACAGATGTTAATACCACACTTAAACAATTTATTGGACGGTACACGCAGAGTTCTGGTCATTCTAACCATATTGTATTGCTGACTGATCGGGAGAACCGGGAATTAGCCAGGAATTTCGAGCTCGGGGAAAAGGCGGGAAATATTTTTTAAAACTGCGTTATGTTTGGATTTGTTTTTATTTTTGCAATAAATATCGTATCAGTCTCCCAGAGAAATATGTTTGTAATTGTTCTCAGTGTTACCAACTCCCTCCGTTAAAATATCGAAGATCATTTTATATTCAAGATTTCGAAATAAATATTTCGTTCAAAAGTAAATGTTCTTTTTATACTTTATGAACTGTTATTAATGAATCATTCAAATTCTAGAGTTCCTTTAATATTTCAGAAAGAGAATTCACTTTTTTAGGTGGTAATTATGTAGTAATTGTATAATAGTAACAAGTAAGTAAGTAAAGTACTGGTAGTGGCTCAAAAAGCGGTTTCATTCAGCACCTGTCGCCCTGTAAGGAATTTCCTCAACCATCAGGAAGTTTGCGACTGAAACCCTGTGGAGTAACAGTTGGTAGCTCTGAAAAAGCATCCAGGGGTGACTCATGTTATCTTCAACACACTCTGCCACTGCGTTACGACAACACCGTTACAAGAAGAACTTGAAACTGCTTCAATAACTTAATTTTGTTCCTACTAAAACATCATCACATAAGATTTCAAACTTCCTAGAAAAATTCTTAACATCTTGACTTCATCAGGCACTTGACTTACTCAGTGGCTGTTAAGAAAAGACCGGGTTAGAAGACCCGAGATAAACTTTTAACGAAAATAATAAATACAAGAACAAGTACCATGTGCACTAGAATTCACCCGGGCATCAACGTTCTCTTTGGTGTAATCAGCGAAATCTTAGAACAACTGCATTATCTTGAAAAAGATTTTGTCCAAGCTTTATTAGAGTTGAATGAAGAACCAACGAAAAGGCATTTTTCGCCGGAGATTTTCATCACGAAGGATATGCATGCATAGGGCACCTACACAACAAGGTTTTGCTTTTCATTCGGATGCAGAATAACATTGATACAGGTGCAAACACTTGTATATTGTGCGGCTGTGGCAGTCTTGAGAACGTTAGGCCGTCACCAAGAAAAATCAAGTTGGACATGGATGCGAACAAAGTGAGGAGCGAATTCGGTCGATTGACCCAATTTAAGAAAGGAAATAGAACCCAAGAGCTGATACACCATGTTATTAATATCATCTACCTTTGGAGCATCAAGACATTGAGACCGACATAATTGGATGAGATTACCGACTCCCGACTTGATGTTTCCACTGCTAGGCTGCGTCGATACAATAAGAGTAGTGCTAGAAGGCACCAAAATTGAACCTTACAGGCAGATAAAAGAAGGTTCTATCGTGAACTGAGTAAAGAAAAAAATCTGCAGCTGAACACCGAAGTTCCTCTATTAGGAGACATGCCTAACTACCGGTCGGATGTTGAGACGCTGCGTGGTTTCAACTAGAGAAATAGAGGGAAAGTTATAACCCTCTAATGGAGCCTGCTAGCATCACGGACCTAACAATTACCAACAATATCAGTAACAGCACCTTACAATTGTGACGAGAATAACATCCTTACCAAAGAACAAAAAGGATGTTGCAAGAACTCGAGGGGCAGTAAAGATCTAGTTACCATTGATGCTGTGGCCACGATGCAAGCTACGAAGAACAAAGAAACATAGTCTTGGCTTGCATTGATTATAAGCAAGCGTTTTCCTCGGTACCACATGACTATTTGCTTTCAAATTTTGAAAATTCATAAGATCTGTCCACGCATCATTGACTTCCTAGGTCGTGCGATGATGCTTTGGAAAACACGAATTAAGTATTTCGATCATGCGTAACCAAGGACAACTTGATTGATTCGCATTACGACAGATATCTTTTAAGGGGACTTCTTTAGTGCGTTATGGCTCTGTTTAGCAACGAATCCATTGAGCTAAACACTAGACAACATGTCTCAAGATTTGAAATACATGATGATGAGGATGGACATGAACTGACTTATCCTTAGAACATAGATGACCTGAAGTTTTACACTAGTTCAAACAAGAAACTGCAGCAAGTAATCCATATCACAAGGAAGTTTTCAGATGACATCCGCATAGAGTTTGGACTGGATAATGTGGAACAGTGCATTTAATTAGAAGAGAAGTAGGAACCGAAGAATTGGAGAACGAGAATGAGGACTTTATAGAGGCAATGGTTGTGGCCTAATGATTTCTTTCAGTGCAAGACTCAAATTGGTTCCGAAGAGTTCTCTCAACTCGAGCAACAAAATCAGAGATATGAATACCTACACGGAGAAAAATGGAGTGTTTAACTTTGAGTGTCAAAATATTAATGGTCAGTTTGACCTTCCAGAGTGTATCATGTACGATCCATAATTTTTTCTCTTTTATCAGAGAGACTCTTCTTTTATGTCTTTTCACTTTCAGGGGTGATCGGATCCACACTCTAGGTTTTTAAAGTTGAATATATTGATTTTACTCATTTCGACCATTCCAGAGGGTAAAGCCTACTATCTAGGATACGGAATTTACCCTCTGGGATAGTCAAGTTAACCATCTTCAATTTGTGTGTTGCGCACGCATGTTGAAGGAAGCGCCATTTTTCACAAAGGACTCCAGGATCGTCAACTTTACACTCTAGGATAGTGAAGCTAACCTCCAAATTTTAACACTCCACGGATTGTACGCTACACCATCTAGCGTGCTATCCCATAGTTGAACCTGAAATATGGTCAATCTTACGCTCTAGATGGTCAGGTTGACTATCCATTTTTCTCCGTGTATGCTATTCCTGCTCTCACGTACTCTTTTGGGCTCATCAAATGGCCAAACACTGACCTCAATAGGATAAACAGAACCATCTACGTTGAATAATGACTAAGCATCGAATGTATGACATCAATTCGGCAACTGTAAGGGTAGTTCTACCACGACACGTTGCTACACAACCTGTGAAGCAGATCTCAATCACACCCCTATAAACTTGTCCTCGGTGAAAGCCTTGAACAGATCAGTGTGAAGTGGAGAAAGAGGCATCTAATATTTGACTGGAAAAGGGCGTCCTGTTTCCGGAAACGGAGGAAATCGTGATAGCGATTCAGGATAGGATTATCAGCACCAGATTACATGTTCAAAATGTTCAATAGACAGCATGTTTTAAATCAAGACGTGGTCGATATATATTGATTGTTGTCGCGTAATGGCTTAGAGAGAGTACACGCACAGAAATAATAATTTAGCAAGCATTATACATGCACAGCTTGCAATGAACCTGGGAATCTTAACAGAATGGATGACTGTCTACAGATACATTTCAGTGCCCGTTTTCGAAAACGAAGGCTACATTTTATACTGGTTTGTTCCTATCTAGACGAATCATCATATCCGAGCAAATCGACCCAACATCGTGATTCGGACAAAGGTAAAGAAAAAGTCTATGTCATCATCTTTGCTCGTCCACTGAACCGAAATTCGCAGACAACCCACACAAGGAAGATCTATAAGTACAGTAGGCTAAGGCATGGAGTAGAGACAATTTGGAGGAAAGTGAAACATTCATATATTCATCCTATTGTGATATCGGCTATACAGGCAATGTACATGCACGATGAACAGCTAGGAGTGAAGAAGGTACTCGCAGCGGTTTAAAAAGCGGTTTTAATGAACACCTGTCCCATTGTAAGGAATTGCCTTGACCATCAGGAAGTTTACGGTTGGAACCGCGTGAAGTAACATTCGGCAGGTCTAAAAAAGAATCCAAGGGTGATTCGTGGTACCTTCATCCCATTCTGCCGCTGCGTGCAACGACAGCACTGTATCACACAACATAAAATTCAAACAACACCATAGACTTTATATTGTGCGCCTACTGAAACATCATCGCATGAAATCAAATCTCTGTAGGATAATTTTTAACATCTTGACTTCATCAGGCACTTCACTTATTCCGTGGCTGATGATAAAACTCCGGGTTAAAAGACACATGATATTTTTGTTGAGAAATAGTATTAATAATTGAGTTCATAACAGAAACATATTTTTATAATTACACAGCAGGCAGCCATATAGTACGAACACAAAAAACGAGGTACAGCCTGAAGCTGCTTTCAAACCTCACCCTTTCTTATATTTTTTTTGTACCCTTAAGCCATAATCCCTTATGGAGTAAGCGTAACTCGCAAAGAATCATACTTGGTTGAGTTGAATACACGGGAGGACACCAGTCTCCCGCCAATCGCCCATCCAAGTTCTTGCCGCGCCTAACGCTACTTAACTTCAGTGATCGGATGGGAACTGGTTTTTTGAGCGTGGCATGGCCATATAATTTATTCATAAAAATTCAAATTGTCATATTTTACCAAAGTTCAACCACTTCGCAGAAAATTAGTACTTCGTCTAAAAAAAATTTTTTTGGCCAAAAATTAAACTATTCTGTTTATGGTAGAGAATCCCTTGATTCTAATCCAATATTGAAAGGTTTGGTTGGACTGATATCCATCTTTTAGAATTGGATTTTCGAGTATTTTCTTCATAATTCGTCTTTTTGGATTGAAAATGATCTCTCTAAATACTGTGGAGTGAATTTTTTACACTACACTCGGAGTGAATCGGCAATTAATTCTAAATGGAGTAAATAAGCACTCTAATGGAGTCATAATTTTACTCTTTTGAGTTGGAGTAACATATTTCACTCCCAAGCAAGGATTAAAACATTTCACCCGAGGTGTAGAGTAATTTTTTACTCTATACGGAGTATATTCTTTACTTCTACTCTCATCTCTAGAGTAAAAATCTAAACTCCAGTATCAGGAATAAATTTGTACTCCATACTAGTGTAAGTAAAAGCAATAACAGCTGGTCCGACGTTCGGTGTTGGCGCGTTTTTGCAGGTTTTTGCAAAATAGTTGTAATTCCAACGGAATCGTCAAGTTTTCTAGAGAGTAGATCAAATTTAAACCAAATAGTTAATTTTTCCACTAAAATAATATAATTTTCGACACAAAAAGACGACTTTTTAAGAGAATACACGAAGATCCAATTCTAAAAGATAAATTTCTGTCGAACCACACAGTTTGATATTGAACTAAAATTAAATGACAGATTATAGCGACAGCTTCTGAGTGCAACTTAGAATCTTGGGTGCATCTTAAGGTTTTGAGCGTAACTTAGAGTTTTGAGGTAACTTACTGTACGTATGTTTTCGGTGAAAAATTATGAATATTTATTTTTTCTCCTTCCAAGCAATCACAGACATCCATAAAGAGTAAATTCGTGAATTAGCTTTTATAAATTATAATTGTCTTCATCTGAGAATAAGAAGTGCATAATGATTTCTCGTTCTTTGAATTATATTTAGAATGCTAGATTGGACATTTTGTTTCTTTGTTTAAATTCAATTGTTCTTCTGAGGAATTCACATTTTTCTTTGGTCAAAATTTCAACCTATACTTGAAGCTTAAATACTTTCTTCAAAATCGATTTTCTTAGCCGAAGATTCTTACCTCCTCAGTTGAAAATTTGTTCCCTTTTTTTGTTAGAAAGTAACTTTTTTCATTAAAATTCAACTTTTTAATAATTTCATTTTCTGGTTGATAATTCATCTTTTTTATTCAAAAATTTGGATAACAGGTTGAAAAATTGTGGTAGAAAATTAATATATCGTAACATCTTTGGTTGAAATTTAACTTTTTTGTTGAAAATTCAACTATTCTGGTAGAAAATTGAGGTATTTGGTTGAAAATTAAACTATTTATGTGAATGTTAAACTGCTTGATGGAAAATAACATATTTTGATAAAAAATCATATTTTTGGCGCGCAACTTCAACTAAATTTGTTCCGGGCTTGAAAAATCAAAAGTTGATTATAAAATTAAACTATTCGGTTGAAAATTACCCTTTCTCGTTGGAAGCTCATACTGTTTTTAGGGGTTCATTTATTTTGGTAGAATATTCAACTAAGTGTTAAACAATAAATTTTTATTAATATTATACTATTTGGTATGGAATAATCTTTTTGTGTTGCGAAATCTTATTTTTAAGCTTGTAATTTCACATTTTTGTATAAAACTGGTCTTTCTGGGTTGAAGGTTCAGCGATTTAGTAAAGAAAATTCATCTTTTTGATTAGCCAATCAATTATTTTAGTAGATGATACAGCTAGTTGAGCAAAAGTTAAACTCTTCATTTGAATATTGAAATATTTAGCGGAGAAAAAACTGTTTGTTAAGAAAATATTTCCGAGTCAGAAAATCAACTTTTGTGTAGGACATTGTTCTCTTGAGCTTCAAGATTCTACAATTTGGAAGAAAATCGAACAGTTTGATTATGAATAAACTTTTATCTTAAAAATCTTTATCTTCCGTTTGAAGATTCACCTGTTGTGTTAAGAATTCGTCTTCTTGTTCTGAGAAAATTGGCTCATTTGTTGAGAAATAACGTATCAGCGTTGAACAATCAACTTCTTTGAAGATGACTAATTTTTTTGGCTCCGAAATTTAGCAATTTTCCTAAAAATTCTTTTTTTTGCTGATTTCTAACTTTCATGGTAGAAAATTTGTTGAAATTTCCTCGAAATGCCGTCAACTTATCTGAGGATTCAACTATTTTATGAGAAATTAGTCTTTTTTTGTTGAAATTAACTATTTAAATTTTTTTTGTGGACGGAAAATCGAATTGTTCGATTTTTGTTGAAACTTATGTTCCTCAGTCGAAAAGTTAACTATTTGGTTAGAAATTGATAAAATTTGCTGAAAGTTCATCTGCACAGGTTGAAAATTCTACTTTTTTGTTAAAGTTTAATTCATTGTGTTACAAGTGCATTTTTGTTTTTGGATTCCTTCATTTTGGTCGAAAATTTAACGTTTTTTTTTTTAAATTCGTCTTATGGGTATGAACATTCAACTTTTTGGTTGTAAATGCAACTGTTTTTGGTTTACTTCCATTTTTTTCGTTCTTTAACTCGATCATTTAGTCTACAAATTGTTTTGTAAAATTCGAGTGTTCTGTTAAAAATTGGTGTTTTTTCCAAACTTGAAAAAGTACCTATTTATGGTTGTTCATGCAACTGTTTGGTTAAGAACAACTTCATTTGTGTTGAAAAATGGTCTTGTTGGGTTAAATATTCCGTTACGAGTTCATCTTCAACCAGCATTGTGTAAATTTTATAGGCTCTAAAAAATTGATATATCATGTAACAACTGTGGTATGGAACAATGAAATATGCCACTATATCCATTACAATATTTATCGACTGTCGACGGCACTGCACTCACATTTGCACTAAAATCGAAAAAACCGGAAAAACGCAAACAATTTTAAGAACCTATAGGCATAGGGGCATACGGGCCGCCCGACGTGGGATTTGAGATCACCTTATTGAATTTTAAAATAAAAAATTCTATCTACTACCCTTATGTGGTTTGAAATAGAAATGGTCTAGAGGCAAATATCTTTTGATCTTCCATTGTAAAGCTAGAGATTGATTTTTCTTTCTGGCTCCCTTTATTCTTCTTTATAAATTCCTTTTATTTTGTGACTTTCGGATAACTCTAGACTCTAGACGAGAGTCAGATAACGGTTAACCTAACGCTCCTCCCTCGTACTGTCGTGCACAGAAAAAAGACAATATACGCGCCTACACGTGCAAGTACCATCTACAATCTGCATGCAGAGACAATTTGGTCACGTAGAATGTACCTACTACATACCTAATATCCTTGTAGAGCCAGGTCTGGCATCTATATTCTATGGCGTTGACCATCAGAAACGTATCGTCGATCAGCCTCACATCCCTTATTGTCCGGAAATGGAATCGATATAATCAGTTGCCAATTTTCGTCTACTAACCACCAATTTGCTCTTGTATCGAGATGCTAGATGCTAGACCATATGTTCAATCGTAAGTTGAATGATTTTAAATCCAAAGATGGAGGCTCCGGGTGCAAAAAGGAGATATAGAAATATTTTGCTTGAGTGAGGAGTCCGTTGAAGACTTCAAAATGATGTTTCAAATTTCAATTTTTGAATTTTCTTTGATAGAACTGATGGGAAATATGCATTGTCACAGTAGAGGTGGACGTTTATTTTTCAGCCTAATGGCCTTGAAATCTTAGACCACCATTTTTTACAGAGTTTCACAATCAATCCTTAAGCCTAACATCCGTCCACACTTTGTACACCAACATCCATCCATACTCCATCCTTCCATCTTCTCTCCTGTTCTCTTCCCACCAACACTCCCTCAACAGCCTACTCCCCCTCTCTTCTCGCAATTTTTCCTCATACTTACACGCCCAGCTACCTGTCAAAATCCCCAAACTCGTTATCTCCGTCTCTCTCCTCACAATGTAACTTGTTGTACTTCTGTCCAATCCCAGTGTCCATCTGATATACCTTTCCTGAAACTAATTTACATCCTCATTTTCCTTCCATCCCCATACCTCTACTCCATACACACTCATCACAAGCAAGTCGAGCAGCTCCATCCTTCTGTCAAGGTCACCTGCAAACAACTTCTTTCCCATTTCCCACACCTGCCTCATTACATCATTTGCCTTCCTAACTCTCTCCTTTATTTGACAATTCACTTCTCCAAAATGGGGGTACCGACATCTTCCACCTTCTGCACCGCCGTGTTCTTCCTCTTCCAATCCCCTCCCCTATCACTTCCATCCCCTTTAATTAACACCATAACTTTGGACTTTTCTGCATTCAACATTAACTGACTCTTATACAGGTATCTTCTCAACCCCTACATAATTTACTTAAAGTCCTCGCTTTTTATCAGCAGCACTACATCATCTGCATAAGCGAGTGACCAAATTGTAACCCCTCCTACCCTCACTTCTACTACCACTCCTTCCTCTAGCTTCCTCTGTTGGTCAGTGATTGTAATCGCAGAAAGGGCTGGTTTAAGCGGACTCCCCTGCCTCAACCCCTTATCTATACAGAAACCTTTCGGAATCCTGTCACCTGCCCTCACCCTATCTTTTGTCTCTTCATACACCTCCCTTAACCTCTCGATCAGACCTCTCTCTACTCCCCTCTCTTTTTTTGCCTTCAACAACCTCCCCCTACCCACTGATACGAATGGGCCTTTGAGAAGTACGAAAAACGCGTACACTTTCGACCCCTTCGTCGCTATTTCCCTATCCACCACGTCTTACGAAACATAAGTACTGACGATCGTGTTCCAATCTGCTCTGAATCCTGCTCGCGTCTGGCAATATCCTTTCCCCCTTGACATCATTCCGTAAGCTCTCCGCCAATACTATCGCGTACACTCTGTACGTCTTATTTAACAATGTGATTCCTTTTCAATTTTCCTTCCTACTGCTATCCCCCTTCTTACACAGTGTCACTATTAGCCCCTCTCTCCACTCTCCTGGAAATCCCTCACCTCTCCATACTTTACTTACTACCTCTTTCAACCTATCTCTAACTGCTGCGCTGGTGTTCAAAATAGCCGTGCTTCGTTCTTTACCTCGTCGAAGCCAACTTGGCCCTATACTTAACTTCCTGATTTGTATCTCTATTTCCTCCTTTTTCAACTCCATTTGCCCTTCGTCTTACGTTCTTCTACTCTATTCACCTCTCTTCCGTTGATCTGAATCCTAAAATGATTCTTCAAAAAACTCCCTCTACTCTTTACTTTCTATTTTCTCACTTAACCCCTTCCTACGCTTCCTGAACCTATTTTTTTCACATGTCTCCCTCTGTCCTAGAACTTTTCAACTCCTCTACAGATCATCCTCTCCATCTTGCCCTTTCCTTTAACATGTCAAGCTAAACTTCTTCCTCATCTCTATGTACTCCTTCCTCTTCGCAGTGCCCTCATTTCACTCATTGTACTTTATTTTAACCTTTCTTTTCATCTTCCCACATTTCCTATCCCACCACGGTTTCAGCATTCGTTTTCCCATCCTTCTAAATACTTTCATTTGGGGACACCCGTTCTTAATTTCTCTTTTAGATTTCCTTATATCTCTACCACCGACTTCCTTCAAAACTTACTTTTCCTAAATGCTCCTAGTATTCCTCTATAACCTCCCCCAACCGCATTTCCCTCGTCTCTATCGATACTTCTTCCCCGCCTTGCCTTTCACCGCCCCCCCCCCCTCCCTCCTATTATCTACAAACTTAATGGCTGATGGACTGATTCTGTCCTTCTTGCTACTGTGAATCTCTCTGTCTCCTATCAGCCCTGCATATTCATGACCACATAGTCAATCACCGATGCCTCCAACTTCCTTACATATATGTATTCTCCCTCTTCGTTTCCTGTTATCATACCATTTGCGACCGCCCAACATCTGTCTATCATCTCTTCTCTTCAAACCTCCTCCTCCTTATTAATAACCGTATCCTTCGATCTCCTTTCAAAACTTTCTCCATCCCCGTAGAGAACCCCTATTCTTGCATTGAAGTCAAATCCAGTACCACCATACTCTCCCTTCTCTCGCCCATAATATTTTTTTCACTTAACTTAATCCTTCCCATCCGATGCCTATTGTACATGGTCGCAAACTTGCATGTCAGCTCTCCTATATTTAGAACCCTCATTTTCACAACTCGCCCACACCTCCACTATGAATTTCTGCTTCAAACCCCTCCCTTATCACTATTATTATTTCCCTAATAGTCTTAATTTTCTTCTTCAATCTGACTGCCTCTTGGAGCCTCCACCTAAACTCCCTTGTTAGCCTTGGTTCTACTTACTCCCATTTCTTGCTCTCTACCCACCATATGCTAGATCCTCATCTTTCTTTTTCACCCCTGCTACTTCCGAAAAGAGCACCTTTGCCACTCCTTCGCTCTACTTTAACTCTGCCCCCCCCCTTCTTCCCACGAAACAAGCTCCCCTGTACTTCTTTCAATTTCTCTTGGTTCACATTTCAAATCCACATTCTCTCCTGTACTTTTATTTTCTTATATCCTTCTTCAGCCACTCTCCCTTCATTGCTCTTCTTTCTAGCCCTAATTCCTCAACCACTACTTCATTCTTCTTTTTTCCCCTTAGCCTTACTTAGACTACCTTGCCCTAAAATCCTCTTATGCTTCGTAGCAGCGCTTCCACTGCCTTCCGTTCTCTCCCGCTCCTCAGATTTAGCCCTTTTACCACGATATTATTTCTCCTATCCTCTTCCTCTTTCCTCTCCATTTTTAACACTATCGTGGGTCGGCGTTCCCACGCCGACCCACTTTCTCTTCAATCACGTTTTCTACTCTCTCCCACATACCCTTCTGCTTTTCCTCTAACCTGCCCTCTTCTCACATATCGGACGCACCTTCGACCTTCTTAAGTCTTTTCTCCGTCCTTCCCTTCCACACCCCATCTCTTTTTCAATCTGTTTTATCTTATCTTCTTTATCATATCTTCTTTTTGTCTCCTTACCGACACTATCACTTTCTCTAATTCTTCTAATTTCTCCCTCATATCTTTCATCTCCTTTTCAAATCTTCTGAAATCATTTTAAAATGAAAATACATTACTCCAATCCACTTTGAAGGGTTCGGGCTAAGAGTTTCAGCAGAGCTCCACTCTTCCTGACACAAAACATATTTTGCGGATGTGCGGTGGGAAACGTAAATTTTTGCGAATTTTGTCACGTTCTGTTTTCATTCTACATTTTTCCCTTATTTTTACAATTTTTTGCACTCTCCAGTCACCTTTCACAACCCAGTGTATTCTCCAAGTCCCGTGACTCCCCCCTCCCACCTCTCTTCAATAGGTTGGTTTACCACCCAACCTGACCCATCGACAGTTTGAAGCCACAATGGAAGGCTATCTTGATTGCGGCCTAAAAATGTCCATCCCTCTAGCAACAAAAGGATTTTTCAGAAAGATTTTAAAGCACGCATTAAATTGACAATTTTTGTGGGTTTGTGTCAGATAAACTAGAGGTCCATCAAAGAAAATTTGCCTAGCCTGTGCTAGCCAAAAAAAAAACAATTTCAAAAAAAAAACGAGTTTTCAACTAAAACCAAAAATCTTCAACTATAAGAGTTGAATTTCCGAACAGCTGAATAAATTCCTGTTAAAAAAGGTACACAGTGGGCACGAATATCCAAAGACGTATTTGGAACATTAGACGTTTTTTTGCCTGACTTAGGACGTTGTTTTGGACATTCTAAAAACGTCTACAAATCTCGTGCCCACTGGGTATTGTCAACTGAAATTCGAATACCAAAATTTTCAATTGAAAAAAAATATGTTTAACCAAACAATAGTATATTATGCACCTAGGGATAGGCAGATGCGTTTTTTGTCGAGTGCGATGTTTACCGAACTAGTCGAAGCTCGAGTGTGCCGAAGGCGCACGAGACCGAAGACGAGTTCGGTAAACATCGCGCGAGACAAAAAACGCGTCTATCCAT
>WSXT02214062.1:0-17461 GCA_011762715.2 Neuroterus valhalla | reverse complement strand
TTGTATTCGCAGTTAACCTCAGGGGTGTTTAACCTCAGGGGCCTTCCCTCTATCCGCAACCTGGGGACGCGCTACGTTTAAAAAAAATTCCATGAATTTTCCAGGTCTATTAGTTATTGAAATTCCATGAATTTTTCAGGTTTAATAGTCACATATAAAAAAATTCCATGACTTTTCCAGGTCTATTAGTCATTGAAATTTCATGAAATTTTCCAGATTTACTGGTCACGTATAAAAAAAATGCCATGACTTTCCCAGGATTATTAGTCGAATTCAAAAAAATTCCATTACTTTTCCAGGTTTATTAGTAATTTTTTTCATATCTCCATGACCTTTCTAGGTTTTTTTAAGATTCCATGACACTCTCAGGTATATAAGTCACTTTTAAAAAGTTCCATGAATTTTCCAGGTTTATAAGTCTCTTCAAAAAAAAATTCCATGACTTTTCCAGGTTATTAGTATTTTTGCAAGATTTCATGACACTCCCAGATTTATTTGTTACTTTCAAAAAATTCCATGACTTTTCCAGACTAATTAGTGACTTTTAAACATTCCCATACTTTTTCCAGGTTTACTAGTTACTTCCAAAAAATTCCATTATTTTTCCAGGTTTATTCGTCACTTTGAAAAAAATTGATGACTTTTTAGGTTTTTATTTACTTTTTTCATAATTCCATGACTTTTCCAGGTTTTGAGTATTTTTGCAAGATTTCATGACACTCTCAGGTTCATTTGTCACTTTCGAAAAATTCCATGACTCTTTCAGGCTTATTAGTCACTTTTGAAAATTCCATGACTTTCCCAGGATTATTAGTCGAATTTGAAAAAATTGCATCACTTTTCCAGGCTTATTAGTAATTTTTTTCATATCTCCATGACCTTTTCAGGTTTTTTTATAATTCCATGACACTCTAAGGTATATGAGTCACCTTCAAAAAATTCCATAAATTTTCCAGATTTATTATTCACTTAAAAAAAAATCCCTGACTTTTCTAGGTCTATTAGTCACTGGAATTCCATGAAATTCCCAGGTTTACTAGTCACCTAAAAAATTCCATGACTTTTCCATTTTTATTTGTCACTTTTTAAACATTTTTAAACTCTTCAGTTTTTTATTCACTTTTTTCATAATTTCGTGAATTTTCCAGGTTTTTAGTATTTTCGCAAGATTTCATGACACTCCCAGGTTTATTTTTCACTTTCAAAAAATTCCATGACTTTTCCAGGCCAATAACTTAATTATAAACTTTTAAAAATTTCCATACATTTTCCAGGTTTATTAGTTACTCCAAAAAAGATTCCATCATTTTTCCAGGTTTATTCATCACTTTGAAAAAATTTGATGACTCTTGAGGTTTTTATTTACTTTTTTCATAATTCCATGACTTTTTCAGGTTTTAGGTATTTTTGCCAGATTTCATGACACTCCCAGGTCCATTTGTCACTTTCAAAAAATTCCATGACTTTTCCAGGCTTATTAGTCACTTTTGAAAATTCCATGCCTTTTTAGGTCTATTAGTCATTGAAATTTCATGAATTTTCCAGATTTACTAGTCACATATAAAAAAAATGCCATGCCTTTCCCAGGATTATTAGTCGAATTCAAAAAAATTCCATTACTTTTCTAGGTTTATTTGTAATTTTTTTCATATCTCCATGACCTTTCTAGGTTTTTTTAAGATTCCATAACACTCTCAGGTATAAAAGTCACTTACAAGAAATGCCCTGAATTTTCCAGGTTTATTAGTCACTTCAAAAAAAAAATTCCATGACTTTTCCAGGTCAATCAGTCACTGAAATTCCATGAATTTCCCAGGTTTACTAGTCACTTAGAAAATTCCATGACTTTTCAATTTTCATTTTCCACTTTGAAAAAATTTCAAAACTCTTTAGGTTTTTATTTACTTTTTTCATAATTTCATGACTTTTCCAGGTTTTTAGTATTTTTGCAAGATTTCATGACACTCCCAGGTTTGTTTGTCACTTTCAAAAAATTCCATGACTTTTCCAGACTAATTAGTGACTTTTAAACATTTCCATACTTTTTCCAGGTTTACTAGTTACTTCCAAAAAATTCCATTATTTCTCCAGGTTTATTCGTCACTTTGAAAAAATTTCAAAACTCTTTAGGTTTTTATTTACTTTTTTCATAATTTCATGACTTTTCCAGGTTTTGAGTATTTTTGCAAGATTTCATGACACTCCCAGGTTCATTTGGCACTTTCAAAAAATTCCATGACTCTTTCAGGCTTATTAGTCACTTTTTAAAGTTCCATGACTTTCCCAGGTCTATTAGTCATTGGAATTTCATGAATTTCCAGATTTACTAGTCACATATAAAAAAATGCCATGACTTTCCCAGGATTATTAGTAGAATTTTAAAAAATTCCATCACTTTTCCAGGTTTATTAGTAATTTTTTTCATATCTCCATGACCTTTCCAGGTTTTTTTAAGATTCCATGTCACTCTTAGGTATATGAGTCACTTTCAAAAAATTCCATAAATTTTCCAGATTTATTATTCACTTAAAAAAAGATTGCCTGACTTTTCCAGGTCTATTAGTCACTGAAATTCCATGAAATTCCTAGGTTTACTAGCCACCTAAAAAATTCCATGACTTTTCCATTTTTATTTGTCACTTTTTAAAAGTTTTAAAACTCTTTAGTTTTTTAATCACTTTTTCCATAATTCCGTGAATTTCCCAGGTTTTTAGTATTTTCACAAGATTTCATGACACTCCCAGGTTTATTTGCCACTTTCAAAAATTTCAAGACTTTTCCAGGCTGATAATTTAATTAGTCACTTTTAAAAAATTCCATACTTTTTCCAGGTTTCCAAGTTACTTAAAAAAAAATTCCATGATTTTTCCAGGTTTATTTGTCACTTTGAAAAAATTTGATGACTCTTTAGGTTTTTATTTACTTTTTTCATAATTCCATGACTTTTTCAGGTTTTAGGTATTTTTGCCAGATTTCATGACACTCCCAGGTCCATTTGTCACTTTCAAAAAATTCCATGACTTTTCCAGGCTTATTAAGCACTTTTGAAAATTCCATGACTTTTTCAGGTCTATCAGTCATTGAAATTTCATGAATTTTCCAGATTTACTAGTCACATATAAAAAAATGCCATGACTTTCCCAGGATGATTAGTCGAATTCAAGAAAATTTCATTACTTTTCTAGGTTTATTAGTAATTTTTTTCATATCTCCATGACCTTTCTAGGTTTTTTTAAGATTCCATAACACTCTCAGGTATATAAGTCACTTATAAGGAATTCCATGAATTTTCCAGGTTTATTAGTCACTTCAAAAAAAAATTCCATGACTTTTCCAGGTCAATTAGTCACTGAAATTCCATGAATTTCCCAGGTTTACCAGTCACTTAAAAAATTCCATGACTTTCCTATTTTTATTTGTCATTTTCAAACATTTTTAAACTCTTTAGGTTTTCATTTACTTTTTTCATAATTTCATGACTTTTCTAGGTTTTTAGTATTTTTGCAAGATTTCATGACACTCCCAGGTTTATTTGTCACTTTAAAAAAATTCCATGACTTTTCCAGGCTTCTTAGTCACTTTTAAAAAATTCCATACTTTTTCCAGGTTTATTAATTACTTTTAAAAAAATTGCATGATTTTTTCAGGTTTATTTGTCACTTTGAAAAAATTTGATGACTCTTTAGGTTTATATTTACTTCTTTCATAATTTCATGACTTTTCCAGGTTTTTAGTATTTTTGCAAGATTTCATGACACTCCAAGGTTTATTTGTCACTTTCAAAAATTTCCATGACTTTTCCAGGCTTATTAGTCACTTCTGAAAATTCATGAATTTTCCAGGTATATTAGTCATTGAAATTTCATGAATTTTCCAGATTTACTAGTCACATATAAAAAAAATGCCATGACTTTCCCAGGATTATCAGTTGAATTCAAAAAAATCCCATTAATTCTCCAGGTTTATTAGTAATTTTTTCCATATCTCCATGACCTTTCCAGGTTTTTTTAAGATTCCATGACACTCTCAGGTATACAAGTCACTTTTAAAAAGTTCCATGAATTTTCCAGGTTTATAAGTCTCTTCAAAAAAAAATTCCACGACTTTTCCAGGTCTATCAGTCACTTGAATTCCATACTTTTTCCAGGTTTACTATTAGTTACTTCAAAAAAAATTCCATGATTTTTCCAGGTTTATTTGTCACTTTGAAAAAATTTGATGACTCTTTAGGTTTCTATTTACTTTTTTCATAATTTCATGAATTTTCCAGGTTTTTGGTATTTTCGCAAGATTTCATGACACTCCCAGGTTTATTCGTCACTTTCGAAAAATTCCATGACTTTTCCAGGCTTACTAGTCACTTTAAAAAATTTCCATACTTTTTCCAGGTTTACTAGTTACTTAAAAAAAAATTCGATGATTTTTCCAGGTTTACTTGTCACTTTGAAGAAATTTGATGACTCTTTAGTTTTTTATTTACTCTTTTCATAATTCCATGACTTTCCAGGTTTTCAGTATATTTGCAAGATTTCATGACACTCCCAGGTTTTTTTGCTACTTTAAAGAAACTTCATGACTTTTCCAGGCTTATTAGTCACTTTGGAAAAATTTTGTCAGGCTCCTTAGTCACTTTTGAAAAATTGTATACTTTTTCCAGGTTTATTAGTCAATTTTGAAAAATTCCATGAATTTTCCAGGTTTTTAGTGTTTTTCTCAAGATTCCATGACACATCCAGGTTTATTTCTATCCGGTCGGAAATTGGAATATTAGGTTGAAAATTAAAATATTTTGTTGGATCAATCTTTTTTGGTAGAAAAATAAACTGTTTTATTTCAAATTCATTCCTTTGGATTCAAAATCTATCTTTCTTTGTTTCTTCCCGAAATTGAAAAAAATTTTGTCCATCAATAATTACTTCATTGATTACAGCCCCTCAGTAATCACAGGTTTATAAAAAGAAGAATTCCATTAATGACCAGTTATTGTTCACAAAACTAATAAATTTTTATTTGCCTCCAGCAAGGAATATTTCTATTCACAATAAATATCCCAAAAGAGTGAAAATCAAACGACCAGATAAGCTGCTAAATCACCGGACAAGTATCTGCATAAAAGAGAACTTTACAACTCATTCAAACGTCAGAATCTCGACTCTCTGATACTGCAACAATTTAAGTTTCTCTATTAATTTTCACGCTTCAGTGGAGCCATAAAGGAGTCGAGCGACTTTATCGCTCAATTAAAATTATTTTTCAATTTTTCCCGCTCAATGAATTACACCAACTGAACTTGAATCATTCTGACTTGTTCAGAATCGACATGTATCCGAGAAACACTAATTATATCTTGAAAACATGCATTTCGACGGGGAAAGAAACCTATTTTGCGAGTAGTTGATGGTCCAGTTAATTTGCATACGCAAATCTCCCGTTTTATAGATAAACGTATAAAATGCATGTAGATATAGAAGCTTGAGTCCTAACATGCAGCTAAGAGCGCTTCATATCTTCCTGTTGCCCGCGGATAGCTTTTCTTATAGCTCTGTAAATCGCAATGGTGCTACGGGGATTTAATAAACCTGGCGCATTCGCTCAGACTTATTGACGTGGACGCACATAATATTATTAATGGTACTTTATATATCTCTCAGGAGAGAGAAGTGACGCTCTCAGTAATATAATACGCACACCTTCTCCCACACAAGTATCAGCGGATATAGCCAGGTATCAACGGTTATGGACAGACTAATTTAATAGTCTTGAGTTTCTGAACGACTGCTCAGAATGAATGGTAAAATCTTAATAAGAGACTGAGCGATCTTTTAAGATATTTGCGATGACACGGATGTGTAACTGGTATTTTTAGGTTGGGCTTAGCTTTAGCTTAGAGGCGCCTAAGCGCATTAACATGAGATTTATTACACACCAATGAGTGTTATTATGTTTGCTCATCTTATATAGTATTATTACAAAAGAAAGATGTTTCATTTTTTTTTCTTTTGATAACGGGTTGTTTAGAGAAATTAAATGTGAATTCAAACCAATAAGTTGACTCTTCTCTCTTGACCTCCCCCCCCCCTCCCCTCTGAAAACAGTGGCATTGTCACTGTTTGAATCAGTATTTTGAATTATCACTGGTGAACCAGTAAGTGACTCGCCTATTCTTGTTACTGAGTAACTGGTTGAATCAGCTGAGTGGCACTAGTTTTCTAAAGCAGGGGTGTCCAACACAAGCTTGGCGCGCTTCTCCTTTCTTCCCCTTCTCCCCCCGGTCGCCGAGGACCCCTTTCCACATACTGTTCACCGCATGAACGTATCAGAGGTGGCATGAAGGGGGATTAACGAGTGACAGTTATTCATACCGTTGCTCACGCGTTGGACACCTATGTTCTAAAGAGTTCAAGTGCTCGGAGAAGTTCTCACGAGCACAAGAATATGTTCGGTTTTTATGTGATCTGAGAATTTACAGAGAATTTATGAGAACTTGAAAATATGTTCATTAGGCCTCATTCTCAATCACTTTTTACTGCCAAATCTTTGCACCAATCTTCGTTATTAGACGTATCAATGCATATTAGTCGTATTACACGTAATTACGTTGAGTTCAAGTTCAAGGCTCACATTTAAAAGTTGAGGACTTGAATTCCTGATTGTTTTTCACATTCATTTTAAATATCTGACTGTCAATTTGAGATTAAACCAGCTAAATAATATGATTTAGTTTTGAAGCTTGATGTTATGTTTTTAGTATACTGTTCGATAAATTGAAAATTATACTTGAAGCAACTGAAAAAAAAGACAATCTTCAACCTATCGAACATTAAACATAAAGATAACATCAAACACTATATTGACTCCCCTTTTCAAAATTTTTAGCGTGAATAACTTAAAATTAAATTGAATTCGAATTATTATGCTAAAGGTTTAATAATATTTGTAATTTAATCATTTAAAAAAATATTTAGCTGGTCATTCCCCATCTAATTATATCCTATTATCTGTCTATTTTATTTAGGGATAAAAAAACAAAGATACGAGATATCTCAATAAATCCTTACTATTACATCTAGTTGGATTTTTATACGATCATATTGAGATTCATGAGTAATTTTTTAAAAGAATTCACACTTCGCTTTTTTCCATCGTATGACTTATAAAATGTCTGGTCACTCTTTAAGGTTATAGGAGTAGGGGAAAGATACTTTAGCCAATTTGGTAACATTTATCGTTATTCCAAATCTCATTGTTCAGTATCCTCAACTTTTTTGTACTGATCCTCAATTTTGTTTAATAATGAACTACAATATGCTTTAATAATTACACAGCCACACAAAAAAATCAATTTTCGGATCTAGAGGTCAGACCATAATATGGTCTAGCCTCAGACAAACATTAATTTTCATTAAAGGGTGTCTGTGAAGATTTTTTAAGGTTATGTCGAAAACCTGATGCGACGATGTAAATTGACCTTCAGATTCGGTTTCAGCGACCCAGAAAACGCATAATATAGATGATCGGGTACTTAGCCCATCATCATACTTTCCATTTTGGGGTGTCTTCTGAGAATTTTTGAGGTTATGTCGAAAACCTGACGTGCGGGAGGTTTTAGGACTTCGGACCCGGACTCAGCGACCCCAAAAACATATTTTGAAAACAAATACTGGAAAGATTTTTTTTCAATCAAGACCAAGATGGAAACCATCCTCAGCTTACAAACTGAATAGGCTCTCCTTTGCTTGAGGCAGAGTACAGTACACTGAGAAACCTCGGTTAGTATTTTTTGTTAAAAATCACCCTAGATCTTACCATCTGAACTTTGCAATGAGGGGCAAAAAGTATGTTTTAATAATATTTACTTATTTCAGCAGTAACTCGCAGCTACTGCCAGAATTATCCTGGCCAGCGGTAGTTGGCCGAAGGTGAGAGAAACGAGCGCCAACGACCACGCTAAGATAAACACAAAAATGTTCAGAATTACCGAAACGCGTTTTTCATTTGCTTATATGAATTAAACGCAGCCTTTGCCACGACTAAAAATTTAACGAACTTATTGCAAGGGTTCAAAGTATCTATCCCTGCATTCATACTTTGTCTTAATGAGCCCGATGATGCTTAGATAGATACGTCGGATTGAAACTGAGAGTTTTCAGAATGTTCCCGCATGGCTGAGTCCAATTCATCCCTTTCGCACCTGCGCTCGCTCGCTATGGCGAGACAAGGATAGCTGTTCCTTCGAAATGTCTCTTTCACACCCGTAATTGTGATCCTCTATCTCTTTCGCGTAAGAGCTGGCACGTCGTTCGAGCTGCCGGATCATTCCATACAAAATTTCATTGCGCATCTTTTTCTTACCGGAAAATATATTTTATATCTTTTACTGTTCCCGAAATTGATATGAAACTAGTTTTTCTTAAAATAAAAAATCGATCTCCTTGTTCACTTCAACTCGCGCCAACTTAAACAATTTTCAGAATTTACTAATAAATCAAAAAAGAAAATCCGTGTTCAAAAATTAGTCAAGCAATCCAGTAACATCAGAGTATTAGGATTAGGTAGGAGTTTTGAGGAAAATATTAGTAACTAATATGTTAACATAGATGGAATTTATCTAGATTAAGGAATATAATGGGAATTGGAAAAAAATTTCCAAAGATTCATGGAATTTATTTAATTCGTGGTTATTGATGCTAGTCATTGTACTTCATTAAATTTAAGAGCATGTATCAAATTTGTGGGAATTTTTGGAAACTTATGATACTCATGGAAATTTATAAAATTTGTGGGTTTTTAAAATGAGATTTGTGATGATTACACAATTTGTGGTGATTCATAAAATTTATGATAATTTATGAAATTAGAATAGATCTATCCTGCGATGATTTACCCTTATGATATAAGATCTGCACGCTGCGTGGGCACATTCTCATCGCGCGCTTCGCTCGTGAGTTTGAGCGCGCCTACGACGCGCGACTGTCGGATCTCGCGCTTCGCAAAAGCAAGCAAAATGTCAACTATTTTAATTTGATGATTATGGATTTTTTTGTAAAAGCTTTTCCGGTTTAAACGATTACATTCTCATCGCGTGTCTCGTGCTGCGCACTCGATCAAAATTTTTCCAAAACGGTAAAGAAGTCATGTTGCTCCATTTTTTTCATATGTTGTGCGATTTTTCTGGAAATTTGATTTCTCGATGTTTTTTTCTATTTTTCACGATTGAAACAAAAACTTCGAGTCGAAATGATAACACATTTAAAGATATTTTTCTGGTAAAGAACTTGTGTCTATTTGTTTTTTCCAGAGCTTGTGTCGATTGTCCGAAGATTCCATTTTTCCATTTTAAATCTGGTTTTTTAAAAATGAAGCAAGAACTACTTGTTCTGTCAAAAATTAGATTTTACCAAATTTTTAGATCTTCGTTATTTCCACAATTTTTGTTCAACTCTGTTTACCCGCATCTTGCATAGTTTGACCAAAAAATAATACTTTGTATTCTTCATTGCTTTTTGTGCGACCAAAATTGGAATTTTTATTTTTTGAGGAAATTCAGAAAGTTGTAAAGATCATCTTGTAGGCCTCCGATAAAGGAACAATTTTTTTCATATCTTGCGTTGCGTGGCTGAAAATTGTTAGTTTGGTTGAAATTTTGGAATTTCGAAAATGCCATTACTCTGACCATTACTCAATATTTTTAAAATTTGTATCCAGAATAGCTGGCCAACGAACTTCACCTTCAGTTTCTGACATTAAAAGTGTGTACCAAAAGTCAATCAAATAGATTAGTTTTTTCAAAAGTTATCTTGTTGACAGACAAACATTCATACATGCAGGCATACATACACACAGAAATACATACATGCATACAGACACACATATTCGTGAAAATCTGTTCTTCGGTTTCAGGGGTTCTCAAAACGTGGACATATGACAAAAATCGGGCGGAGGGGGGGGGGGGCAAGTTTCACACAAATTAATACCTCCGCTGATGAGGATGTGAAAATGCATAACACATGTCATAGTCTAGCCATTTCTTTGAAATGATTATCGACATATCGATGTAATAAAATTAACAGTGATATCATTAATATTATGATATTAATTTTTTCTGTCTAACAGTGATATCATTGGCCAGGGTTATCCATTCATCGTGCAGGCATGAAATTTTGTAAGTGTTCCAAAAAATATTCAGATCCTCCAAAAAAACTTTCCAAAAGAAAATTTGGGAAGGTGAGAAAAATTTTGTAATACTGTAATCCAAAAAAGACCCAGATCCTTCGCGCACACTCAGTTGTGAATTATCTTCAAAGGTATGTCGGAAGATATTCATATTTTCATAAATCAAAAAAAGGAAGCAACGTTAAATAAATAACATTTGAACTATTTTCCTTCCTGAACTGGATTGAATTTAATGCCGTTGATTGTTGACGTTAAAAATTATTCGCATACTTTTTAGAAAGAATACAAATTTTATCTTTCTACTCGAGTTACAATTGACACAGGCATATCAAGTCTCTCATCTGCCCGGTTTTCATAGAAGTTACCAATTTAACGATAAATCATCAATAAAAATAGAATATAGGAAAATGAATTGATAGGAAAGGGGTGGAGCTTCCAAAATAAAAAAAATGTATTGATCGTAAGATTTTGAAAGATTTTAAAAAATTAGAAAAAGTTATAAAACCGGGCAAATGAGCGACTTGATATGTCTGTGTCAATTGTAACTAGAGAAGAAAGATAAAAGTTGTATTCTTTCTGATAAAGTATGCAAATAATTTTCGACGTCAACGAACAACGGCATTAAATTCAATCCAGTTCTTGAAAAAAAATTGTTCAAGTGTTATTTATTTAATGTTGCCTCCTTTTTATGATTTATGAAAATATCAATATCTTCCGACATACCTTTGAAGATAAGTCACAACTGAGTGTACGCGAAGGATCTGGGTCTTTTTTCGATTACAGTATTACGAAATTTTTCACACCTTCCGAAATTTTCTTTTGGAAAGTTTTTTTGTGGGTAAAATATGTTACAATAAAAACTAAAACTATTGCATTTCTTGTCAAAAACATTTGAAGTGTTTGTTAAACTCCGTAGTAAAACTGCAAGTCCGCACTACAGTTATTTACTAATTTTAATAGGAAAAAATGGTAAATTTGTTGGATTATCAACTGCAAAAGATAACAGTATTTACAAACTGTAGTAAAATGATGCGCAGAGACCTTGCGCACCGAATTACTAACGGGTTAGCAAAATGTGCTACAGTCCGAATAGAAAACAAAAGGAACTCACATATGGTATTGAACTCGAAACCGAATATATACGCTATTCAGTATTATACATTAAATATAATTTCATATAAATTCAAATTCGAAATTGACAACATTTGAAATTATATATTTGTATATTCTGAAAACATATGATATTATTAAATTATAAGCTGAAACAGAAAAATCGGGTTAATAGGCAACAAAGCTGGCAGGAATCGAACACGCGTCTTCGGGGCAGCAGTCGAGCGATGTTCCATTTATCTACAGAACATTATGAGGGATGGGAATGAAAACATCCATATGACCTAATTGATAGGAAGGTAATTGATTCCAATTAATTTCATCCTTAATTTATCAATATTGATGATAATTTTATAATTTTGAAAACCAAAATTTTAAATATAATTAAAATAAGTAAATAATTAAAAATTACTTGACACGTTTGAAAACAAAAACAAATGAATCCGTTCATCGGAGATCGACACACGTCGGATACGCTCGGCTGCGCTCGGTCCATGGCTTGATGTCTCCTGCTAAATCAGTTAGTAATTTTTGGAACCAATTTCAATAATTGCTATTAACCCATTACAAAAAGTATAAAATGTCTATAATATACATCGTGTTCCTACAGAAAATAGTAAAGCTTACTATCATCGAATATGAAACCTTCCTATAAAAATAGTACAATTCATTATTTGAATATTGAAATGCCGAAATTTCAGCTTTTTTTGCCAATTTGCTACCTATTTTAGTAATTTTTCTGATATAAAGTTTCTCAATGTATTAGATATTTAACGTTTGTTCTGACTAGTGCATTCTATTCAATTTTTACTTATTCTATAGTTATTAGAGTTATAGGGAAAAAAACGTGTCACGTTAACTGTTATTCTAAAAAGCTTATTTTTATGTATCGCGAGAGTTGCTCATGTACGCAGTTTTACATTGCAATATACAAGATTGTTGGTTTATAAAAGTTGTGTATCAGAACATTAGAACTATCAGAAGAGAATAAATTACACGATGCTTCCGAAAGTCATAGTTTTCATTATATACTTTACATCAGCGCTTTATTTGTACGTTATTTCCAAATTTAGTTTAAAGTTTATAGTTATTACTTTGATTAGGAAATTATTATCATTTTCAACAATATAAACTTTACTAAATGTTTGATAAACTTCTAAACATTAATAAATTTTAAATGCTATTTTCTCATAAATGCTCTGTAAATGCTCCGTTTATGCTTAAATGCTGAGCATTTTCTCATGAGAATCTGCTCAACGTAAATTCTCAAGCATTTAAGAACTTTAAGTGGCACTCCTAAAAAGACCTGTAGAATTATCGTCACCTGAGATCTGACCGCAGACACGTGGCGGCGCTGGCTGTACTTTTGGGCCAATAATTATTCTATAGCACAGGGAAAATTCAAATTTGATTTATTTCGATTACTAAAACACGCTGTTTTGCATATGTTTATCTCGGGACATTATTTTGTAATATTCTCAATATCCAATAAATTAATAGGTACTAATGAAAGAGTGAATGAACCATTATTTTTATGACTATATGCAAATATGCTTCTTACAGAATGCATACAATGATTATACAAAAAATATTAAATTTGCAGCATTATATTGATTATTGAAATTATACTTTCTATTATTATTATTATTATTATTGTTATTATTATTATTGTTATTATTATTATACCATTGAGCAAAATCCCTTTCGAGGTAAGCGTAACTCATTTACGCTTCATCATTATAAGGTAATTGTTATTGGTTAAGTTGCACACTAAGGAAGCCAACAGCCTCCTGCAGGAATCTGTTAGGAATTCTCACAAACTGTTCAAAAAAGAGCTGCTCGAATTTTGTACAAAATAATTTAGTTTATTGTAATTTATAGTAATTTAGAATATTGGAAACATGGTTTTCGTGAAATATAGGAAAAATAAACACATATTTAGGAGCGCTATATAAACACTTGAAAATTAAACATAAACCAGCCACCATTTTATGGGGGAGGGGGGGGGCAAATATTCTTAAATAACTTCTCACATAATAACTAGTCAAATGTTGTACAAAACTATTTAGCTTCAATGAAAAGTAAAAAATAATATAGGTATAATTTAATTTTCTCATTATTCACGAATTTACAACAAAATAGTTGAATTCTCGAATGGAAAGATGGACTTCCTATCAAGAAGTTGAATTTTCTACCAAAAAGATGAATTTTTAAGCCAAAATACATGAATTTCAAAATGCCGAAGACGAATCATCATCATGAAAGTTGAATTTTTAACACAAAAAGAATAAATATGATCATTAAGAGAATGGCTCAATTTCTTTCTTAAACGTCTGGGAAAATTGAGTTTCAATAAGTGAAAAATGTAAAACCTTGAAATACGACATCTTCCAGACTAATGATATATTTTAAAATTTCAACTCGATTACGTTTCGAAAACCAGCTAGTTTTCCTCATCAGATCTGATAAAAAATTATTTTCAAAGATATTTTCCATAGCGATTGATTAATATAATATCCATAATGAGTTGTAAAATTTTTTTTTCTCTTGTTTGAAAGTGTAACTGATTAATTGGATTCCAAGAAATACGAAACCATTCGTTGTACTGTGATATGTAGGAAAATATTTTTATGTGCAGAAATGTAACCTGATTTTAAATTCAGTTCGGCACATAAAAATATTTTTGTACATATCACAGTAAAAACAATAGTTACGTATTTCTTTCTTAGAATCTAATTAATCAGTTGCACTTTCAAACCAGAGAAAAAAAATTTTTTATAACTTATTGTGGATATTGTACTAATTAATGGAACCAGCGCTATGGAAAATATCTTTGAAAATAATTTTTTATAAGATCTGATGAGGAAAACCAGCTAGTTTTCGAAACGTAATCCAGTTGGAATTTGAAATATATAATTAGTGTGTGGAAGGTGTCGTATTTCGAGGTTTTATAGTCTTCACTTATTGAGGAATATAATTATTTAATAGAAAAAGGAACCTTCCGCGAAATAATTTGATTTCCAAATGAATAGTTCAATCTTCAATAATGATTATTATTATTATACCATTAGGCCAAATCCATTTCAGGATAAGCGTTACTTGCTCACGCTTTATCATTGTAAACAAATTATTATTGATTAATTTGCACACTGAGGAGGTCACCAGTCTCCTGCAGGAATCTGTTAGAAATTCCTACGTAAATGCCCCAATGCTAACTAGTTGAATTTTGTATAAAATATTTGAGCCTCCATAAAGAAAAACCTGAATTTAAAAGAGAAACTTTTCAGTGAAAGGACCAAAAAATACGAATTCTTAATAAAACAAACAATTTTTAAAATTAAATTTCAAGGCATTATAAAACTTTATATTCCTTTTCAAATTTAGACAATGATTTCTCTTGCTTTGATATTATAAACCTGTAAAAAATGAAGACATATAGAAAAAATGATTTCAATTATTTCAGTTCTGAATTTCAACTAAAATCATAAATTTTTGAAGGAAGAACTTCAATTCTCAACCATGAAGGTAAATATTCAAACAAGAAGATCAATTTTTGAGTAGAAAGATTTATTTCCTACCAAAAAATACAATGTTTCAACAAGCGTTTTTCACTGAAACAAAGAATCTTCAACTAAAAGAGTTGAAGTAATAAATTAGAAGAATTAATTTTGACTAAACAAGATAAATTATTAACCAAAATTTGTGAAATCGAATTTTTAATTGTAAAAAAATTATGTTCAACCAAATGCATAAATTTTCAAGTATGACTGTCTAATTTTTGATTGAAGTAAGTCAAATTTTCTTCATTCAGAATCAAGGAGATGGGAATTCCAAATTGTGACGAACTTTTAATTGAGAGAGCGATTTTTAAAATTTCCTCTTTTTTAAATCCGAATTATAATTATTTTGAAGAATTCACGTTCCATGTAAAAAATTCCCTTTTCCAATGTAAAGTATATTCCTTTAGTGAAACTACCTACCCAAAAATCAAAACTATGATTATTTTCTATAATCCCTTGGCCCAAGTCAGATAAATGAGGAGAAAGCAAATGAAACGCGATAAATACATTCTTTTGGAAAAATTGAGGAAATGATTTTCTCTGTATGTTGGGGCTGTTTTTGATTCGATTAGAAAATTTAAGTCGGCTACAAAAATTTCATGAGGCAACGAATTTGCAAAAGCTTTTTCTTATAATCGAAAAAAATTAAAATCCTTTCTCTTATAAAGTATAAATACATTTAAGATCTTTTTAAATCACACAAAAGGAACGTGAAATTCTTCAAATCAAATTATGAGATCTTTTTTAACTCATCAGAATAAATTGGTCATTTCTCGTATTTTTACGGAAAAATTTTTAAGTGTCTAGGAGAATCAAGTAATTCCCGATTTTCTAATTGAATTCCTGGTCTTTTCCCGGTTTTTTACAATCAATAAAATTCCCTGTAATTTTTCGATTTTCCGCTTATGTACCTAAATAATTAGAACCTAACGATTTTGACACTTTCCCCATGCATTTTATGAAACGTCGGCCTAAAAGTACAGCCAGCACCGCGACTCGGCTACGGTCAACATTTCCATCACTTTTAAATTTGAATGTTACTTGCCTGGGTTGAATCAATGCGTATACAAGGTTGGTATCATCAGGTGTCATTTTTTACAGTTACTCATGTCGCGAGTTGACATTTCGCATAATTGTTTCTCAACGTCAATTATTATAAACTAGATGAACAATGAGAATGTAACAAATATCTCTCATAGACATATTAGAGCCTCCAAATAGTTTCTGCCCCTTAAAAATTTTCTAGATAGTCTCAGACTTTATGTGGCACATTTTTTGCGTGTACGCTCACCACATTTCGGTGAACCTAGACGTCCTAAATACAGCTCAGATAAAAATATTTTCCAAAAATTAGATAATTTTATAATTGATTACCCCTTGGCAATTGGATTTGTCTCAATTTTCCGAAATCATTTGGGCATTAAACATTTTTCTAATGAATTGCATGAAAGAGTCCTTAATTGCAAAGTCTCAGTATCTCTGCTTCTTGACGATGGTACTGACAAAGCCATCAAGTTTTTCTGTACAAAAATCAGAAATCTTGAAGTAATACACAATTTCAAGTACAGAGGGAATAACGAAGAGATAGTGTGGGCAAGGTAAAGAAGTTGAGCTGTGGGGAGAGAAGGAACAAGGTGTAATCAGTTTAATGAATAGTCGCTTCGCGTAATTATGGTGAGCTCGCCACACAGGTTTGTTCGCGATGCGGGACTCTGAGACTTGATTCTCAAGTGTACAGTTTACAACTATACACTATGCACCTCGCTATGCACACCACTAAAGAGGCGATCCTGAGATTCACCCTAAAGCCGCATCTGCAGCATCTCGCCTACCGATTTACTCAATCACAGCTACTTTTCGAAGTACGCATGGAAATAATGACTCGCTACATCCAAATAATAATTAAACTACTTCCTCGAGGTACACTTCTCTGATCCTGAAATCATGTAATAACTGCTCTTCTTTCTAATAGAGTAAACAACTTCATAATGAACCTATTTTTTTTCTAGCATTAAGCCATAATCCCTTGCGGGGTAAGCGTAACTCGTTTGGTCCCAGCCCCGCTATTCTACTGGAAAATAGAGAATCGATATGGAAAGATTTGAAAGTGCATTGACATGAGGGATTTTGAGCAAGGGATGTGGGAGATAAAGGCAGGGGTAGGTATTAGATCAGCCTTAGAAATCATTGCGTGTTTTTTGCGAACAGAAAAAAACTAATTTCATTTTTGATCTTGATCTTTCAATCCAAGAGCTTCGCTTGAAACGCGGCATTTTTAGTAAACAGAGGTTTCATCATCCATATCCTGGCATACATCTCTTCCTTCTTTCACATCCATGCATCTTTTCATACAAGCTTTTGTGTTCTGAGGCTCTTTATGTTTCTCCTCTTGAGGGCCTCATTCACACATTCTATCCATTCCTTCTTTGGTCTGCCTCTGGGTACGCTACCATTCACCCTATCTAGATACACTTGCTTTGTTAGTCGTACCTCATCCTCTCTCTCAACGTAACCGAACCATCTCAGCAAATTTATTTCACTCTTGTCAAACAGCGTTTCTTCTACACCACCTACAACATCTTCCTCGTCAAAGAGAGCTATTCTTAGACATTTGTCCA
>WSXT02214051.1:0-17461 GCA_011762715.2 Neuroterus valhalla | reverse complement strand
ATTCAAATTTTCAAAATTGAATTTTGGGATGATTTATGGCGAATCGTCATATTTTCCTGTAGAATTACCATAAATGACTAAACATTTCCGGAAATTTGTGGAAATTTTTCAATTGAATTTTGGATTGCTTATCTTCAGTCACTATCAATTACCTGTGGGATTACTATGAATTATCGGAAATTTTCATAACTTTCAGAAAATTTTGGGAAATTTTACAAATCGAATTTTGGTTGATTTATGGTGAGTCGTCATAACTTCCTGTAAAATAACCATCAATTACTGAAAATTTCCATCAATTTCCGGAAACTTATGAAAATTTTCCAAATTGAATTTTGCGTAATTTATGGTAAGTGGTCATATTTTCCTGTAAAATTACCATAAATGATCTACAATTTCCGTGAATTTCCGGAAATTTATGTAGATTTTCCAAATTGAATTTTGGGTGATTTATAAAAGTCGTATTGAAGTATTGAGTATTAAACTAATAAAGTCGTCATATTTCCCTATAAAATCATCAAAAGTGACCGGAAATTTCCAAAAATTCATAGAAATGTGTGAATTGAATTTTAGGTTGCTTATCTTAAGTTAACATAAATGAACTGTGAAATAACTAGAAATTACCGAAAATTTTCATAACTTCCGGAAACTTCTTGATATTTTCCAAATTGAATTTTGGGTGATTGATGATGAGTCACGATATTCGCTCGTTAAATTACCATAAATGACCGAAAATTTATAGAAATTTTCAAACTAAATTTGAAGTAATTTGTCTTAAGTTACCATAAATTGTCTGGGAGAATACTATAAATTACAAAAAAATTTTATATTCTTCCGGGAATTTATTCAAATTTCCAAAATTGAATTTTGGGATGATTTATGATGCATCGTCATATTTTCCTGTAAAATTACCATGAATGTTCGAAAATTTCCGGAAATTTATGGAAATTTTTTTATGGAATTTTGGGTTGCTTATCTTTAGTCACCATCAATTACCTGTGAAATTACTATGAATTATCGGGAATTCTCATAACTTTCCGGAAATTTTTGGAAATTTTAAATTGAAATTAGGTGATTTATGGTGAGTCTCGATATTTTCCAGTAAAATTACCAGAAATGACTGCGACATTCCGTAAATTTATAGAAATTTCTAAATAAAACTTGGTGCAATCTCTTTCAAGTTACCATTATTTGCCTGTAAGAATGATGTAAATTACGGGAAATTGTCATATCTTTCCGGGAATTTATGGACATTTTCAAAATTGAATTACGGATGATTTAAAGTGAGTCACCCCATTTTCCTGTAAAATTACAATAAATGACCGGAAATTTATAGAAATTTCTGAATCAAATTTGGGGTAATCTATCTCAAGTAACCATTATTGCCTGAAGAATACTATAAATCACGGGAGATTGTCATATCTTTCCGGGAATGCATGGAAATTTTAAAAGTGAATTTGGGGTAATTTATCCTAAGTTACCATAAATTGCCTGGGAGAATACTATAATTTGAAAAAATTTCCATATTCTTCCGGAAATTTATTCAAATTTTCAAAATTGAATTTTGGGATGATTTATGGCGAATCGTCATATTTTCCTGTAAAATTATCATAAATGACTAAAAGTTTCCGAAAATTTGTGGAAATTTTTAAATTGAATTTTGGATTGCTTATCTTCAGTCACTATCAATCACCTGTGGAATTACTATGAATTATCGGAAATTTTCATAACTTTCGGGAAATTTTGGGAAATTTTTCAAATCGAATTTTGGGTGATTCATGGTGAGTCGTCATAACTTCCTGTAAAATAACCATCAATTACCGAAAATTTCCATCAATTTCCGAAAACTTATGGAAATTTTCCAAATTGAATTTTGGGTAATTTATGGTAAGTGGTCATATTTTCCTGTAAAATTACCATAAAGGACCTGAAATTTCCGTGAATTTCCGGAAATTTATGTAGATTTTCCAAATTGAATTTTCGGTGATTTATAAAAATCGTATTGAAGTATTGAGTATTAACCTATTAAAGTCGTCATATTTCCCTATAAAATCATCATAAGTGACCGAAAATTTCCAAAAATTCATAGAAATGTGTGAATTGAATTTTAGGTTGCTTATCTTAAGTTAACATAAATGAACTGTGAAATAACTAGAAATTACCGAAAATTTTCATAACTTCCGGAAACTTCTTGATATTTTCCAAATTGAATTTTGGGTGATTGATGATGAGTCACGATATTCGCTCGTTAAATTACCATAAATGACCGAAAATTTATAGAAATTTTCAAACTAAATTTGAAGTAATTTGTCTTAAGTTACCATAAATTGTCTGGGAGAATACTATAAATTACAAAAAAATTTTATATTCTTCCGGGAATTTATTCAAATTTCCAAAATTGAATTTTGGGATGATTTATGATGCATCGTCATATTTTCCTGTAAAATTACCATGAATGTTCGAAAATTTCCGGAAATTTATGGAAATTTTTTTATGGAATTTTGGGTTGCTTATCTTTAGTCACCATCAATTACCTGTGAAATTACTATGAATTATCGGGAATTCTCATAACTTTCCGGAAATTTTTGGAAATTTTAAATTGAAATTAGGTGATTTATGGTGAGTCTCGATATTTTCCAGTAAAATTACCAGAAATGACTGCGACATTCCGTAAATTTATAGAAATTTCTAGATAAAACTTGGTGTAATCTCTTCGAAGTTACCATTATTTGCCTGTAAGAATAATGTAAATTACGGGAAATTGTCATATCTTTCCGGGAATTTATGGACATTTTCAAAATTGAATTTGGGATGATTTAAAGTGAGTCACCCCATTTTCCTGTAAAATTACAACCAATGACCGGAAATTTCTAGAAATTTCTGAATCAAATTTGGGGTAATCTATCGCAAGTAACCATTATTGCCTGAAGAATACTATAAATCACGGGAGATTGTCATATCTTTCCGGGAATTCATGGAAATTTTCAAAATTGAATTTTGGATGATTTATGGTGAGTCAAATCATTTTTCTGTAAAATTACAATAAATGACCGGAAATTTATAGAAATTTCTAAATCAAACTTGGGGTAATCTATCTCAAGTTACCATTAATTGCCTGTAAGAATACCATAAATTACGGAAAATGGTCATATCTTTCCGGGAATTTATGGAAATTCTCAAAATTGAATTTCGGATGATTTATGGTGAGTCACCTTATTATCCTGTAAAAGTACCATAATTTACCTGAAATATATTAACATTTCTCAATAGAATTTCCAACTTCTGAACTTCTTTGCGATCATGCTACCTTCTTTCGACCACCAAAATATGCAGAAATCATGACTGTATTTCGAGAAACGTCTGAAATCATGCATTTGTCATAAAAAATATCGTATGCACCAAGGGGGAGAGGGACTTTTTCGACTTGTGTACTAGATGTGTAATATTTTAATTTGCTATGTGTCACCTTTATTCAAATACATCCAATCAAAAAAAAAAAATTATAAACAGCGTGTAAAAGATTCTCAATCAGAATATTCTGCCCAATCTGCCATGATCATATCAAAGGCATTCTCTGCAATCATGATTGTTGGAGCATTCGTATTTCCACTTGGAGCAGAAGGCATTACAGATTCATCAATTACTCGAAGTTTATCGACCCCATAAACTTTCAATCTTGGATTAACAACAGCTTCTGCGTCTCCTTTAGGCCCCAGTTTGCAAGTTCCCACATGGTTATATAAACTCACAGTATTATTTCGTATCAAACAAATCCAATAGGCGTCTGTGTCGAAAGTTAGGTGATTGCAAGGCACTTGAGGAGAATCAATTAACTTGTACCCATTTTCTTTGAATGACTTTGTTTTGAATAAATTTAGACTCATGCGAATAATTTCTATCATACGAGTAACGTCAGAATCCTCTTTGAAATATCCAGGATATATTAAAGGTTGCCCCCAAACTGGGTCCTTATCATTTAGTTTGATGAATCCTCTACTTTTTGGTGTAAGCAGAACAGGAAGAATAAGGATTGTGTTGTAGTAGGATTCGATTTTGGGAGAATTCACATCAGCAGAGTCAAATCCTCTGAAGTAAAATTGAGCATCTGGTGCTTCTTCACTTTCTGCATACTTTGTTCGAGCAAAAGAGTATACCGTACTAGGTCCTATTGATGACAATGGGCCACTATGTTTTTGTAGATATTCCTTTAAATCTGCCGTTTTCTGTTTGTAGGATTTTGTTGTTACCATTTTGTTGCTCAACTGTATATGTAATCCCGTGAAGGAGGCGTGATCTTGGAAATTCTTCCCTACTGGTAAATCTTTGACAATTTGTATACCTAGTTTTTTAAGTTCTCCAGATGGACCTATACCAGAAAGCATCAACAACTTCGGAGAGTTGATCGTCCCAGCTGATACTATAACTTCCTTCTTGACATATGCTTTTTTATTTGTTTTCAGATTGTTGGCAGTAGAGGTGTATTCAACACCGATGGCTGTTTTGGTTCCTGGATCAATGATGATTTTCGTAACGTGAGCCTCAGTTTCTATGAATAGATTTGGTCTTTTGTTCTTGATCGGTTGAATATATGCAGTATTGGTACTTTGGCGTATGCCATCTTTTACAGTTGCTTGAGAAATCATTACACCTAATTGCTCATTCCCATTCACATCTGAGTTCTTGAAACCCAATTCCTCCCAGGCTGCGAGGATGTTTCGCGCATTTTCGTCTTCGTATGGAAATCGTTGTACTGATTGGTTGCCACCTGTTCCATGATAGCCTGGATTATTGTTCACAATCTGTGAAAGTTAAGAGCACGGTTAACCTATGTGTTCAAATGAATGCGACATGATTTTTATCCTTTGAAACGTACATCTTTGTCTCTGTTGTCTTCAGATTTTTTAAAATATGGTAGTACGTCTTTATAGCTCCAGCCAGGATTACCCGATTCACCCCAATTATCATAATATTCAGCATTTCCCCTTATGTACAACATTGAGCTCAATTCAGCTGTACCACCCATCATCTAGAAGGTAGAAAGTTAACACTGGAAATTTCAAGTCTTGTTGATGTATTGAAGTACGTGTCTTTGATAAGAGTTGTAGACATTCAGTACCTTTCCATTAGGAATCTTGCAGCCTTTACTTGCGAGACATGATGTATTTTCTGGTTGAGATTTGAAATTCCAGTCAACGTTGGTATCCTGAGCCAAGGTATAAAATGCTGGTACTTCTGTAATATTAGGTGTCTCTATCCCTGCTTCCAAAAGGAGTATCTGAAATAGGTTATTGACTCATGATGTGATAGCCATCCAAACGGACTGAACAAATTCAAGCAAGCATAGGTAAAGGACGGGAGTATTCATGATCTCTGGATTTCATGGAGATATCTTCAGATTCCATCAAAGCGCATAGGCGTAAGGACACCTACAAGAGATTGGTATTGAATACGATACAGCAGATTCAGTCAGTGGAGCAACGAGGTCAGGCGAACAGAAATGAGCCAAGTCGTTTACCGCAAGGCAGATTCATTGAATAGGAGAATGTGAATGATCCTCTCATGTAATTTTTCGAGGCAGTAATACCAGGTTAACCAGAGCAAACAGCATATGGTGTGCATGAGCTTCATCGGATATGTACCGATACCTTAACACAAACCAAGGAGAGCATTGCAGTCCCTTATAGCACTCTACTCAAAAAATTTATGCCCAAAGAAACCAAGCTCACTGATAATGAGAGCACCTACATGGCAGGTCGCCCTGTCGAAGACAAAAGAGCAAAGGAAGCAGTATGCCATTACCCAGAACAGTTATTCGAAGCAAAGAGGAAGTATGATTGAGGAAAAAACAGCCCCAGGCTTGGATGGGTTAACAGCGGAGGACTACGTCAAGATACCAAAAGGTGTCTTGCTATCCCTGTATAATATTATACTGTGGACTGAGAGATTGCCTTATAAGCTATAACCTTCGAGAACAATTTTCGTACCGAAGGGAGGACATAAGGATGAGCCGGATTAATACAAACTTATTACTATTGCTTTGTTGTTAGTAAGGGGTCTACATAGAATTTTGCGGCAAGAATGGAAAAAGTCTTCAAGACTGATAAAAGGCAAAGGGGTCTTAGGAGCCATATCGATGATTCTAGGGACAATGTCTTGCAAAGTGACATGGTTCTAAAACCGCTACATCATTCCTTCAAGAAACTTTACATGGCGTCAGTTGATGTTGCCAAAGCTTTTCCACCTGTCTCGCATACATCACTAATCGAATCGCTCACCTCATTTGGTATACTTCAACAGTTTATTCGATATATGAGGTGTATGACAACGGGTTCCTAATTGTACAAGGTCAAGGCCTGAGCTCAGACAAAATAATTCCTAAGAGAGGCGTGAGGCAGGAAGATCCTCTCTCGTCGCCAATGTTTAATATGCTAATGCATCGCTTATTGGAAAGACTACCCAAAGAGGTAGGTGTTAGAGTTGGAGACAAGACACTTAATACATCAGCCTTTGAAGATGACATGAACCCTTACGCTACAACACCTAGAGGATTGCATACCCCCATTAAAAGCGTAGTTGATTTCCTAGTGCAATGCGGTATGTCAATCAATGCCAGAAGAAGCTTTGCTTTAGGTTTTAATCCTTCAGGGAAACATAAAATTTCGACGATCGATAAAGATACCAAATTTACAATGGGAGAAAGGAACCTGAGAACAATAGCAAGAACGGACACATGGATGTTTATGGGAATTCCTTCCATCTGGGCCCACAATGGTTCAAAATCCCAAATTTCCGGTCAAAACCCCTAAACATGTAATAATCGTGTTGAAATTTACATACCCGGAAGTTTTTGGGATCGCTGAATTCGAAAATGATATTTGTTTGTGAAAATTCAAAATGGCGGATACATAATGGCGGTCGACTTGCATCCGAAAATAGAGTATGGAATGAAAATCAAATTTTATTTACGTTTTCGGGGTCGCTGAATTCGAAAATGATATTTGTTTTTCAAAATTCAAAATGTCGGCTAACGTGCATACAAAAATAGAGTATAGAATGAAAGTCAACTTTTATTTACATTTCCGGAGTCACTGAATTCGAAAACGACATTTGTTTTCCAAAATTCCAAATAGCGGACACGAAATGGCGGCCAACTTGCATAAATTATCTCAAATTATTTTCAATTATTTCCATAAATTTCCGGAAATTTATGAGAATTTTGAGTAATGTATACTATTTTTCTAGGTAATTTATGATATCTTACCATAAATTACGTAAAATCATATTCGAAAAATTTCCATGAATTTCCAGAAATTTTAGGTAATTTATACTAATTTTACGGGTAATTCACGGTAATTTGATGTATAAAATAATTGCGTATCCAATTTCCAAATTTGGAAGAAGTTCATCACACATGAAACATTAATTTTTACTTAAATTACAATTATATGAATGATTTCATAATATTCTCCGTTAATGATTATAAGTTGATCAAGTTTATCTGTATATATTCAGAGGAAGTCGAAGTGATCACCATTTTTCTGAGTAAGAAACGATTTGGTCAAAACATTCGACGACAGAGATTAGTATTCCCAGAAATTTCTTCGTGCAAAAAAAGCTTGAAAGCTCTCTCCTAATTCCCCATATCGCCCATGTGACGAGCCTCTCGCTCTGCGCTGCACCAGGCACGTGGAACGGTGCGCCGCAAGACTCAAAGAAATCGTTTCCAAAAGAAAACGGGCAAAATAGGGCAAAAAATTTCAACGCCACTTTATTGGGGACGCCTTCCCGTGTACAACACAGTAAGAATCGAAGCGGCCTGATGCGACCTGGATAACTAATCCCTTATTTAATTTTGAAATCTCTACTGCGCGAAAAAGAATAAGAAGCGCGAGCATTCCGGCATCTCTTTCAGACGCGTGCATTATTATCTTCACTTCAAACTAATATAGAAATATTTTACATATCTTAAAGATTGAAATTCATGAGGTCAGGAAGTACACGTACAGTGAATTTCATCTCGATCGGAGACTGCCGATTTTCGAGGTTTTGACCAGAGATTTGGGATATTGAACCACTGTGGGGCAGGGAGTCAAATCAAAGCTTGGCGAAATGAAAAACGACATAGAGAGTCTAATAAAAGGACTTCTTGAGCCACAACAGAGACTATTTGCCCCAAGAACAATAGTTGTTCCCAAAGCATACCATAAGCTAGCATGAGGAAGCTCGCTTCTAGGCACCCTCAGAGGTACCGATGAAGCAGTGAGATCAGAAGTAAGAAGATAGCTCAATTTACCACATGGTCCACCTAATGCTTATATCCATGCGCCTGTTAATAAAGGTGGTCTTGGCATACCAGCAACAAGATGGAGAGCACCACTTATAAGGAAAAGGAGATTAAAATCACTACGAGGTAGTTCAACAGCACAGTTTAACTCCATTGATGATATCCATAAATGGTGGGCCAACAAACTTTACTCTGCAGTGGATGGAGTTGGTCTCAGTCATTTTATAGAAACACCAGATCAACATCAGTGGGTTGGGGATGGTACGAGGTTCTTGAGTGGCAGGGATTTCGTAAACTCACTTCGCTTGAGAATAAGTGCCGTTCCAGCGAGATCTAGAACATCTAGAGGTAAGCAGGATGATAGAACATGCCAAACAGGCTGCAGGGAAGTAGAAACTCTAAATCATGTGATTCAGAGGTTTTTCGAACGCATGTGAAGAGGGTAAAAAGGCATGGCGCGGTGTATAAGTATGTTGCTCGAAAACTCATTTCCAAGGGATTCAATGTTCTAACTTGACCGAAGATTAACACGCAGTTTAAACTCAGGAAGCTTGACATCATCGCTACCAAAAACGATGAAGCTTTTGTTCCTGATGCTCAAGTTATTACTGAGCAATTCGATCTGAATAGAGCTCATGTCAACAAGAAGAAGTACTATGAGGACAACGAGAGCAAATGTGAATATATGAAGAACACGCTGTCGATGCCTGATCCTATTTGCAAGTTCAGTACAATCACACTGAACTGGAAAGGAGTTTGGGCCAAGGAATCAGCTACGGACCTAAGAGGATGGAGCTTCGTCCAAAACGATATGAAGCAAATTCCAACCCAGGTCATCATAGTTTCGATTGCTGCATTCCATACGTTCAACGAGACCACTTCGGTAACGCCACGAAACCGCAGTGAAGTGTGGTAGATGCATGAAATTTCAACAGGACATCGCAAGGATTAAGAGGATCACTTGAGCATAAAGAATAAAGCATTTTCCAATTCTCATTTTCCAAAAAAAATAACAAAGATAGCCAAATGCCTCGTCATCTAATTAGTGACGCGCATTCAGTGGATATTCCCACTGTCCCTTCCTATCATCTAACGAATTCCCAAATGGGTAACCAAATTGCATAACCTAGTCTAAGGTAATAAATAACTATATCTACTGTGTAAATCTTTTGCATATGGACGTAATATGCCTAAACGGTCGAGATTTCACTATCTAAGGACGCATACGTGTCAAGGCGGACACTTTATTTTTACAAGTTAGCCGTGTAGAGTTGGGAGAGAAGTACACTTATGTGTCTACTTTCGACCAGTTTTGATTGCACCATTCTTACACCTGTACATTTGGGAGGGTAACATCTGTTGACAGTTGGTCTCGCGTAAAATTGTTCCATGCAAAGGTGTCAGTTATAAAATTCTGGATTGAGGTTGAAGAAAATTTAACTCACGTTCCAGGGATTCCACTGTGACAATCGATTAGCTAATACACATCCAGCTGAGCCACCTCCAACAATAATAAAATCATACTTCTCTGGTCTAGTTTTGAGGAGAGGGTTTTTTGGCTTTGGAGAAATAAATGTGTGGATGATAAGTTTCAAAAATAATATAGTCGACGGTTGACAAGTTGATGTTGTGCCTCTTGTTTCACATAACTCGCCTAGATTTGGGGCAATCCAAGACATGTTGAATAACTGCGTCTTATTTCAAACTGTCTCTTCCTATATAGGCCAATGTTAAGCTTGTATTGGTAAAACGATTCATATGATCTTATCTTATCAGGTAGTTAAAGAAAACAAACGTTTCGGAATGTCGAATATAAATGATCCGATATGGCTCCATATGAATGTATATGTAAACGTTCATATTCGTTAGATGCTTGTTTTTAGACAAAAAAGAAGGTAGAAGCAGATCAATATTCTCTGATAATGAGGCTCGTTATTTCCATTTTCGAATTTGTTTCTGCATAATAATGATGTCAGTATTGAACAATCGGAAACATACTATATGTATTGCATGCTGTTCAGAAATATAGTCTGAAAGATTTAGGAAAATTTTGAAAATAAAAGGTTTGATCTAGCAAATTTAACATAAAAAGGAAAAACACAATTTTCAATATCGGCAATGATTTATTTACCTTCAAAACAGCAAAAATTTCCAGAAATAGTCGGATTCCAAACCATCAAGGTCATAGATTACTAAGAAAATTACTGTCCTTCTTTCACTTCGCGGAAAAATCTGTAATCATATCAATAGATTTATCAGCACTCATGATCGCTGCTCCATGAAGCTTTTATCTTGAATGTACAACAGCGTCAGAATCTCCTTCAGGTTTCATGTTGCAAGTTCCTACGTCATGCTATTTATTCACAGTACTACATCTCATCATACTGACCCAATAATCATGAGAGTTGGAAGTCAGATACTTGCAAGGTACTTAAGGATTACCTTTTAACCAGTACTTTTTTTGTTGATTATTCGGTATCGAACAGATAAAGACTATTACTGATAAGTTCTTACATTTGCTGCACGTTAGAGTTATCCTTAAAGAATGCAGTATAGAAAAGAGGTTTTCCTCCGGTAGAATGTCTTTTATTAGGTTCAGGGTTTCCTCTACTTGCAGAAGTGATTACAAGAGGATAAACTATGACATTGCTGACAAATATCTGTTGACATTTTCTCAAATGCAAAAGTTCAAGATCGTGAATGTGGCCCAAGCCAAAGAAGAATAAAGATTCAAATACCTGCTGATATACTAACCGATCTTAGATTGGATATACTTTCGTGAGCCATTAAAGCTGATTAAATGTCATTCTTTCTTTTGATTAGGAGAAGTTGTCAAGATCGGACCACCGTAGTCAAGGTTGGACCATCAGGGTTTTGTCGTTTTTTTCCTATGTCCTCTCAAAAAGTCGAAAGAGTTGAATTCAAAGTATGGGAACCCCAAGGTGAGCATTTTTGTGTGTCACGTTTTTCATAATTAACAACGTATATACGGAATGCTCCGGTGCTTAAATTTATTGGCTACGGTGTGTCTCAATGTAAAATAATGTATGTTGTCAAGGTCGAATCATCCATTCTTCTCTAAGTCGAATATATTTCATTATAAAAAAAAAATATATATGTTTTACCTGCATAGTGACCCTGGCTTAATGCAAGAAAACAAACTCTGATTCATGAATAGATAAATGTTCATTTTCCAACAGGAATTCCAGACAAAAGCGGAAATCGCTCATTATTTTTTTTCTCTGAGTTGGAGGAATTTGATTATGGGTCAAGAGATTCGTAATCGATTAACCTTACTTCTCGCTATATTGAAGTGCAAAAATTATTTATCCAACAAAAGATATGGACTCAAGTCAAAATTATGTCCAACCCTGACAACCTTTACATACAGTTTGCATCAAACTTTTCCGAAGTTAAGTTAAGTTAAAACGATCTATAACTTCATAAGAATTTATTGTGATCTAAGGATTATGAGATGAATCGATTCGAACACTTTATAATACTAAGTTGTCCTATTTCTACTTCTAAGAAAAAAACCTGGAAATTTATTGGAAATTTTATTCCCAAAATAATGAACCAATATCATTGATTCTGCAGCAACCGAATCATTATGTTGTCTTGAACAGAGTTAATTCCTAATTATTCATCGATTTTGATACTTACATATTCGTTTGATGTTCAGTTGATTGAAGTATATCCAAGCCAATTTATTCTATGTTTCGCATATTTGATATTGTTTTCAATGAACCGCCACTCACGTTCCAGTTCTTAACTCCTGACAATTGACTAGCGAGAACACACCTAGCACTCTCAGCTTCGACAATAATAAAATCGAACTTTTTTGATCAAGTTTTTTCAGGCAGGGGTTGCATAGATTTTATAAAGACAAATGTACGATAGACAAATTTCAGAAAAAACAACGCCTCTGGTTGCAGGACTGAAGTCGAACCATTACTTTTACATAATTCTGCTAGATTTTGAGGAATGGAAGATATCTTTCCTGCAATAGTTCAGAGAAATTTATATGTTGCCAATTGAGAATAGAGAATGAAAAAATAAATAGAGAGCCATTTTGGAACAGGCAAAGACGAAAACATGAAAAATATACACATATGAATCTTCTTTCCCTGACAATATGCGAGTATATGTTTGGATTTATTGTGATTCAAATGCAGATTTACGTCAGATAACAATATCTTGAATAGTTCATCCATAAATACATTCTCATCATAATGAGAAGGAATGGTTTCATGTGGAAATTGACTTTCGCAGAATTTATGAAATCTCCACGTTTTGAGACCGCCTTATTCCGAAAAAGTAGTTTTTACGTTGATGTCAGTCTGTCTGTTGTCGTCGTCGTTGGTGTCTGTATACTCGATTACTCCCGAAAGAATGATCATATTGGATTGTGCTTTGGCACATTTTTTTAGAACCGGATAAGAAAGGATGAGTTTATTGAACAGCTATCTTGGATGAAAAATCAAAGAGGCGGAGCATTTCGAAAGTTTTTTAGACTTTTTTTCCATGAATCAAAAATTGTAAGTACGATTTCTTTTAGCACGTAAAAAGTGAAATAATTTATCCTAATAATTTTTCCGATAAAAACAAAATTTTCAGAGTTATGGTATTATCAAACTCACAACCATGAAAGAAAATGAGAATTTGCAGCCAAATAAAACGAGATTGAAAAGAAAGTCAGGGAGCAAAAATGTTTCTTTTTGAGAGCCCTACAAAATCGTGAATAAAACTTTTTGAATTTTCTGAAAAAATCGGAAATCTCCATTTCGATTGCACAAGAAATAATGGAGACAAATCTGTGAACTCGATAAACTTCGGAAGAATGATCATATTCGATCGTGCTTTGGCACCCATTTTGAGGGACCAAAAAGACAAGTCGAGTTCGTTAACCAGCTATTTTGGATGCAAAATCAATGAGGGGGAGCATTTTGAGAATTTTTTTGGACCTTTTCTTCAAAGACTCAGAAATTGTAAGTTTGGCTTCTTGTAGTAGGTAAAAAGTATAACAATTTATCCTCATGATTTTTTTTTATAAAAAAACAATCGTCAGAGCCGTGGCATTTTCGAAATTCGAAAATCTAAACGAAAATGAGAATTTTTAGCCAACCAGCGCAGGATATGAAGAAAGGTAAAAAGAAAATGTTTTTTTTTTGGTATCCCTCCAAGATGATCTTTACAACTTTTCATGAAAAATTGAAAATTCAATTTTCGCTCGCAAAGAAAAATATTGTAAATTAGAGAGATTCTTTTTTTGGTCAAACAATGCAAGGTACGGGAAAATATAAATGAACTAAACTTGTGCACCAAAATATATATACAAATTTGATAAATTTAACTTTTTTATAGGACGAGTCGTTTTTAATTCATTTATAAAAAACCATAAAATCAATTCATTTCAATTAGGAAAGATAACTATAAGAATGAAATAATGATGTTTTTGAAAAAATGACTAAGGCTAACACAGAATATTGATGAGAAAAGTTATTCACCCGAAAAATATCTGTAAATTTGCTATTTTTTTGCCATTGGACGTGATGTTTTTTTCAATCGTAAAAAATAAAATTAAAAAATTGAATTTCTAGAAAAGCTACACAACATATGAAAACAGTAAGGCAACAAAACTTTTCTACCGCTTTGGACAAACTTCGATCGAGTGAGCAGCACGAGAAACGCGATGAGAATGTATTTGTTAAAGCCGGAGAAGCTTTAACAAAAGAGAATTCACACTCATCGAATTAAATTTGTCGACATTTCGCTTTTGAGTTTCACAAGCTCTATATACAACCGTAGGGAGGCACAAAGACAGAGCGCGTAGCGCGAGGTGAGATTACCATCTCACCTCTTGCGCGAAGCGCAAGATACGGATGACGCGCGCCCTAGGCGCGTTTAAATTCGCGAGCTGCGCGCGATGAGAATGTGCCTGCGCAGCGGGCAGATTTTTTTTATTTGCATGTTCCTCTTCATCTTTTTTTCACAGTATATCCTAGATACATTTTCCATCCTAAGTTGGATAAAAATGTTGTGAAATGTTGACATCTGCAATTATCCTTTGTCAGGCAATCTTTATTCGAGGAAGGATTTACAACTTTATATGTAGTCATCAATCTTTTGCAAAGTTTTCATTTCATTTGTTTAAAAATATCTCTGGCAACAAGTGTGCTATGAGAATTTGAAATATTCTTTGAAAAAAGCCCTTTTTGAGAATGTGAAACTTTTGCAAGTAATTTATTGATTTTAAACTCCTAATTATGAAACACATTTTGTTCCTAACAATTTCGTGACTTAAACACTGGAACAAAAATCAAAGTTGTTTAAAATTGTGTGAGTTCGATTGTTGAAGTCAAGTTATATCTATTCGAAATACCCGATTGATGATGAAAACGCTAACATACCCTTACTTTATTATTTCATGTTAGAATATCTATTTGAAAACATCAATTTCCAACAGAATACAAGAAGATAAACTATGTTCGATATTTCTTGTAACTTTTTGACAATCCAGAAATTTTCGTTCAACCACACAAGAGTATAAATAGTTAAAAAATTTTCTCCATTCGCTAAGGCTTTTTTATTGATTCTTTTTATTGGAAGAGACTTCATTTAGAAAAAAATTAGTTGAATTTTTAACTGAAAAATATGCAGTTTTACTCAACAGGAATGAGTTTAAGTTGAGAGAAAACTAACTTTTCTTAAATGGTTGAATTTTTCTTTCTAAAGATCCATTTTCAACAGGAAAAATAAATTTTTTGACGAAGTAGTTCAACTTAAAATCAATTAGTTGCATTCCATCCAAAAAACATTAATTTTCCACAAACTGCATGCATTTTACAAGAAAGGATTGCATTTTGAATGGAGAGGAATCGATTTCAAATAAAGAATGGAATAGTTGGTTTCTCGTTCGAAGGGAGTTTTTTTTTCAACCGAGGAAAATAATGAATTTTTAACAAAATAGTGGAATTTTCAACTATGAAAATGAGTTATCAAATTTAATTATAGATCTTCCACAAAAAAGTTAAACTCTCACTCAAAACGGATCGATTTTCAGTGAAGCTAAGCGATTTCAACCAAAATTGATTTCATTTCCACCAAAAGATGTATCTCCTAATCGAAAAGAGAGATTCTTAACAAAAAAAATTATTTTCAACCAACAATGATTCGTTTGTTAACCAGGAAAAGAGTTTAATCCAAAATGTTGGATTTTTAACCCACAAAAACCAATTTTCTGCAAAAGAGCGAAATATAAAAAAAAAATTATAAATTCAACCAAATCGTTGAATTTCCTGCTAAACTTGCTAAATTCCCGGGCTTTGAAAGAAGAAGTTTCTGAACAAAACTTAAATTGTCAACAAAATTATAATTTGCAGAAGAACAGCTGGATTTTCGATTTCCAACAAAATTAGTAGATTAGAATTTCAACATTTGTAAAAACTAAAAAATTTTCGTGTTTTACATTTTTTTATAAGAAAATATGATTTGAGAAAGTTTTGAATTTAGGACTCTCACTCAAAAATTTGAAAGTGTGGAAAACTGCAATAAAAATGGTAAAATCTCCAAGAGAGTCGTAACAAACATACAGTTATGATAGATTCTGCTATAGACTATAATAGAAGAAAAAACGACAAATAATTGATTTCATTTAAAAGCTGTTTGGTTAGCATCACTTACATTTTTTTTATCCATATTCTCTCAACAATTCGAATAGATTGTGTCAAATAGGAAAATTAAAATGGGTACAATATTTTTCTCAAAAAAATAAGGAATCAAATTGCTTCTCCTATTTTTTTACTAGTTCCTGCAATTCCTCAAGCTCTTGCTTTTAGAACTATCCTATGATTATGTGAAACTAAAATCTGCAACGTTTATGGTATTCGAAAAATGTTTTACCTGAAATCTAACGCATGATTTAGTAGGTTTCGATTTCAAATCACTGTGAAAGAAGTTTCATCCCCCTAGCTGCTGGAGAAACACCTAAGTATCAAAAATCGATTAAATATTATAAAATGTTTTCAAAGCTTCTTACCTGAAATCCTAAACATGGATTTTGTGAATTTTGATAGGTAACAATTGCAAAAGAAGTTTTATCCCACTATATGCGGGGGAAGAATGTCATTTTCAGCTCCCAAAAATCTCAAAGATCTTTAACGAAATTCTAAAAAGTGCTGAAAACTTCTTACCATATATCTTGAACTCTAATTCTGTAGATTTTTATGTTGAATAACTATAGAAAAAGTTCCATCCCCTAACTACCGGAGAAGGCTGTCATTTTCAACCCCCGAAAATCTCAAAAATCGACTAAAAAATTCTAAAACGTGATCAAAGCTTCTTACCTAAAACCTTGAACACGGATTTTGTATATTTTGATAGTAAACAACTGTCAAATAAGATTCGTCCCCCTAGCTGCCCGAGAGAACAGTCAATAGAATCGGATTGAAAATGACTGCTTTTCCCGGCAGCTAGGGGGATGGAACTTTGTATAAAGTTATTTACCAGCAAAATCTACAAGATCTATTTTCAAGATTTTAGTTGAAAAGCTTTAAACTCGTTCCATAAAATTTCAATCGATTCTATCTATTTTTTATTCTTCGTTTACCATAAACGGTGCAAACTTTAGTTTCACATAATCATAGGACAGTTCTGAAAGCAAGAGCTTAAGGGGGTCCTCCGCTCTCCAGAAAAAGAAAATTCGATTTTTTCTTTTTACTTTATTTTAATCTGCTTCTATCTGAGAAAACGTGGCAGAAAGGGTCTGGTGAAAATCACATTCCTTCCTATGTTTCTGGGAACAGAAAGGTCCCCGTCTCCGGCCGTTTCTGAGAACGCGAGCGCGCGCTTACTCGAAAAGTTTCTCGACATGTAGTGAACATGTGTGTGTATGTGTGTAAATGGTTTATTAGTATTTTATTAATTAAAAATTTACGAACAGAAGAAACGCCCGGAAGATTAGATTAGAATGATTAGAGCAAGAGTTACAATAATCAAGTTTTATTTCGTACTCTATTTTTAAACGCGTTTTTCCGAAAATAGTGTTTTTTGGCTTTGTGGTCAAGCTTTTTATTACATTCTCATCATTTATGATTGAGAAAGGATTAGAATCGTCTGAAATTTCACATCTTGGATTTTCAACGGATCTCCACGTTTCGAGACCCCCTGAAGCCGAAAATC
>WSXT02214040.1:0-17463 GCA_011762715.2 Neuroterus valhalla | reverse complement strand
ATATCAAATATAACCTAACTTTAAGGTTATGCTTTTTTAGATATTGAATTATTTATTAGATATTATTAGATATGAATTATTATATTTTACTGGAACTTGCATGATGTAGTAAAGAAAATGTTATTTTCAGAAAAATTAATTTCTGAAGTAAAGGTGTTTTTTACCGTATATGATAAAAATTTCGTCAGAAACACTTTGCTTTCGATAAATAAATTTTTTCATTATTTATTTATAGTTTCAAACCGCAAAAAAATATATTCATGAACTGATTTTCATGCACAATTTAAAATGCATCTTAAAACTGCAACTCACTTGCGCTAGTTCAGATTTTGACCGCATCAAAATTATAGAAGGCATCATGCGATTCTGCGGTTTCCATCAATCTTCCTGGGCCAAGCTTGAACGGGAAAACGTTTTCCGGGTCCATTTGACCAGCACGTCAGTCCATTGGACCGGAACCGCAAGTTTGGTCATTGCTTGGACCAGAATTCTGGTCCGAGAGATTCAGAGTGTGGGTAACAGTGTTAATTTGATAAAGAATAGGTGGTTTTTTAAATAAAAAATTCATATTCCTTTATGGAAAAAATATCGTCAAACAAAGAAGGGGAAAACAATTTTTGCTTTACCTCACATTGAAAGGGGAGAGGTTGAATCATTGTTTGATAAAAATTTATAATAAAATCTTAACTTGTTGGGAAATGACGGATTTTTAATAAAGCTACATTCTTATTGGAAGAGATTAAATTCAAACGGAGAAGACGCATCTTTCAACCCAAAAGACGAATTTTTATCAAAATAGTCGAACTTTCAGTCTGAAATAGATTTTTAAGTCGAAAAAGAAAAAAATGTCGAGATGCCAAAAAGACCAATTCCCAACATGAAAATATAAATTTTTGATGAAAAATTTAGTTGTCGACAAAAATTTTTAAATCCATAACCGGAACAGTTTAATTTTCTACCAATCAGCTGCCCTTTAGCAAAAACGATGAATTTTCTACCTATATAGATGAATTTTCAAACCAAAAAGCCGAAATTTGAAACGAAAAAAATTGTAAATTCATGTAGGGAATTTCAACTCAATTAAAATTAATTTGCAACAAAATAGTTACATTTTCAACAGAAGAGATAGATTTTTAACTGAAACCAACACAAAATTCAATTTCTACCAAAATTAGATATATTTTTACATTTAATTGAATGGATACAGAAACACCATTTCCATGTTCACAGTTTTCACAAAACACAATTTGCACGACAAATTTTAAGGAAACACTTCCAACTGGTTATATATCGACGTAACCGCAAAATTATTTCTGTGCACACCTATTTTTGCGTGCATATGTTGTAAATATTGCATTAAAATTGGTATATTTGTGATAAAAATTGTACCTTTTTAATCAATCTTCAAGACACTAAAGAATGAATTTATAAAGTTCTTCATTACTTATTTTCTACATGGTTTCAAAATATGCTTCAGGCATTTGTGGTCTTCTCTTGAAGCCACTTTTTGGGCACATAATATTTGTTTACTCTGAGTTATGATCATTTGAAATAATTTTTTCTGTGGAACTTTCTAAAGGTACTAAAATGAAGATCTTTACAGAGTTTTACACCAATAAAACCAATAGTTTTAGTAATATAACCCTTGGATACTAATACACTAATACTAATACACTTCGTACATGATGTCAGTAACAGGAATCTATATTTATTTATCTAAATTATCTAGAATCTAGATAAAAGAAACCACTCTAAATACTTTTCTCCTTGAATATTGAAGTGACAAGTTTGATTTAATTTTTTTTGTACCATTAAGCCATAATCCCTCGTGGGGTAAGCGTAACTCGTAAAGAGTAATGATTGGTTGAGTTGGATACACGGGAGGGCACCAGTGTCCCGCCAACATGCCAAGAGCAAGCAGTATTCCCGAACGGTCACCCGTTCAAGTACTAACCGCGTCCCGCGCTGCTTAACTTCAGTGATCGGACGGGAACTGATTTTCCGAGCATGGCATATGAAAATTATGAGGAGACGAAAAGTCGAAAACGCAAATAGTTTCATGAAATTCATTTCTATAAACTAACACGATAAAAAAATAGTTTGAATAGTAGTTGCACCACATTCCGGAAAATTTATTTTATTATTATTATATCATTAACAAAATCCCTTTCAGGGTAAGCGTAACTCGTTATGCTTTATCATCGCAAAAGAATTATTATTTGTTACATTGCACACTGAGGAGGGCACCAGTCTCCTGCAAAATCTGTTAGAAATTTTTACATCACTGACCAAATAAGAACCAGTCAAGTTATGTACAAAATAAATTAGGTTCATTAAAGAAAAATTTGAATTTGAAAAAAAGACTTCCAAGTGTGATCACACAAAGAATATGAAATTCCAAAAAAAACAAAAAAACAAAAACAAAAAAAAAACAATCCGCCTACTAAATAAAATTCAGGGCGTTTGCAAAGGGTAAATATAAGGTACTCATCTTTGTTTACTGATGTAGCTTTGCCAAATACAGATTTTTCCTAGGATTCTTCTCTTCTACAATGAAAATTGTCACTTTCACACAAAAATTTTTGGATAAGTGCCTTTTTTTATATATTGGAATAACTAACGCGCAATTTAGGAGAGCGGTATAGACAATTCTTGAGGACTTTTAAATACTTTTTCTCCTGTTGATCTTCCATTTTTTGGAGTAGATTTCTGAAATCTTACATTCGAATTCCAATAATTCAGTTTAGAAGACATTTTTTCGGTAAAAAATTCAGCTGTTTTCTGCGGAGAATCCTCTTTCTGCATTGGAAATTCGACAATTTGACTGTGACTTTTCGTCTTCTCAACTAAACAATTTTTTGAAATGCAAAATTCAAGTATTTTATTTTCCTTCCTCATTCAAGAAATTGGTCTCTTTTGGTGAGAGAATCGTATCATTTATTAATAAAAATGTAACTTTTTGGTGCGAAATCCAATTTTTACCATGAGAAAGATGAATTTTTTGGCGAAAAAATCAGTTTTTTCGTTGAGGAAGAATATTTTCGGGTTGTCAGTTCGTCTCTCTTGTAGATAATTGGTCATCTTGGCTTTTTTTTTTTTTTGAATAAATTTGATTATTTCAAATTTAAAATGAAAATTTTTTTTTGAAACAAAAGTATTTTTCCTGTTATATACCTACTATCCACACGTATTAATTTGAAACTATCACAATTATGGTGAAAAATGTTACTAGTTTTTAGAAATTTTTTTTTTCGGTTGAAAATTAATGACATCAACTGAAAATTCTAATATATTTTTTAAGTTAAACAGTAATATTTTCCAAATTCCAATTAAATTTAAATCTTTTGTAGGAAATCCATATTTTTTTGGAAAAAATTAATCATCTTGGTTCAAACATCCATATTTTTGGGTTGAAAATGAAACTTTTTCACAACTAATTTGTCGCGAATTTGTCTTTCTGGCATTTCCAGCAATTTAATTTTCTTCAAATCAAGGATGAAATTATCTATGTAGTTGAAAATAAATCTTGCCGGAAGAAAACAAATCATGTTGATAGATTATTACACTTTTGCTGTTGAAAATTGAATTTTTTGTTTGGAATACAATTTTGCATTAACAAAGTCATCCACTTCAATTGCAAAATAATTTGATGTAATAATTAATAACATCAATGCAAAATGTTTACATTTCTATATTCGTCAAAAATATAGAAATACAAAAATATACATTATACTTATTATTATTATTATTATTATAATTTTATATATTTTATTAAACAGCAGAAAATACAAATTGTTAGTATTTATCTCATACTTGCTGACATTAGGCGACAAATTGCGAAGGGGGTCGTAAAATATGTCAAACGCACATGTGACGACGAGCGGCACTAAATTGAACTTCAGGGTCAGTCTTTACGACTTTAAAATGGTTTTCCTGAACAAGCGGAAACCTCTTGGTTTTGGTCCTTTGGTACTTCCGGGCTTCCTATGCCACAAATCTATTGCAAGCTGGAAGACCACCAGCACATTTGGTCAAGATTGTCAAGAAGGAAATGAGACCCATAAAATCGCAAAGTCGAGGTCGTGTTCAATATGTGGCCCATTCTATTTCAAATCATGTCAAATTTTATGAAAAGTCTAAGGAACCTAGGTCATGGCGGAGAGTCGGACACATATTTTACAGTTTTACTGTTATTCTGAAATTCTTTGAAATAGAATTTCTTCAAAATATCACTTAAAAATTTTTTTTTCAGGCATGAAGATTGTAATATGTACTAAACAATACTACACATTCCCTGAATTTTATTCTTTTTAATCACTGCTTCTTATATTAGGAAGTTTTAAATTGCTTATCTTGCAAATATTTTTATTTTGCATACAGTTATTTTTTGCAAATGAAACTTAATGAAGAGAATCAAGAAATATTGGTAGAGTTGGAGGTTAGGTCTTTTTTGTATTTTCCAGATGGTGGAAAAAAAATACAAAATATTGAACGAGATCAAGACTTCGAGGGAGACGCTGTATTGCAATTAGGATTTAGTTAGAGAAAGATTTTTCAATTTTTGTAACGGTGAGAAAGGAAGAAAAAATGGAGAAAATTATTTTTTTGTAAATCTTCAGCAAAACAACATTATCCTATCCAAAATGTACCCTTCTCTCGACCCTTCTAAATAGGATCTTTTAGAAAGAATTTGCGTTTTTTTTTAAATAATTTTTTTCAATGTCAAGCGGTGATTTTCAAGGACGTAACTTAGAGCGCATATGTATTTTATTTATTATTATACCATAAGGCTAAGTCCCTTTCGGGGTAAGCGTAACTCGTTTGGTCCCAGCCTTGTTGTACTACTGGAGAAAAAGAGATTTACATGATTGTAAAGATTTGAAAGTGGACATGACATGGGAAAGCCAGAACGAAACGAGTTATTGATGGTTTAGTTACACTCTGATGAGAGCACCAGTCTCCTGCAGTTTTGTCTTTGAGAACGTAAAGAGAAAACTTGGTCCTGCGAACCCCTGGAAAAGACTCTTTTTTTTAAATAATTAATTTTGAACAAAGTAATTTAGCTTCATTAAAGAAGAACTTGAATTAAAAGAAAGACTGAAAGACTCCTGATTGTAAACAAAAAAAATACGAATTTCCAACAAACAATTTTTTACTAAATAAAATTCCAGGGCAACTTAGAAAGGCAAATATGAGGTACTAGTTTTCGTATAATCATGCAGCTTTTCCAACTAGAGATTCTTCTATATTGAAATTTGTCACTTTTACACAAAAAAAATATTAGTAACACACATTTCGTAACCTGATAACATACAAATACAATACAAATACAACAGAAATTTAATTGAAAAAGAATATAACATAATTCCAAATAAGATGAAAATCAATTTGAATTCTAATTATATTCCAAGAAAATCCTAATAAAATTCGAATTAATTCGAGATAGAATTCGAAAAAAATTCAATTTCCAATCCAAATTCTTAGAAAATTAGCTAGTACTGTTGTGATATTTTATTTTGGGAAATATCTAAATGAAATTTGAATAAATTACGAATGAAAGCTGGTAAAAATCTAACTCAAATCCGAACAAAGTCCAAGTTGAATGCAAATGAAATACGAATGAAGTCGAGAATAAAGTTAGAGTTATAACCGGATAAAATACAAATACAATAGAAATTTAATTGAAAAAGAATATAACTTAAATCCAAATAAGATTAAAATTCAATTTGAACTCTGATAATATTTTAAAAAATTCCTTATAAAATTCGAAATTATTCGAGATATAGAATTCGAAAAGAATCCAACTCAAATCCGATAGAAAACCTACTAGAATTCGAATAGAATCTGTATAAAATATTTATTGAAAATACTGTACAATTCTTCGATAATAAGCTAGAATAACCGTTGTGATATTTTGTTTTGGAAAATATATAAATTCTAAATGAAATTTGAATGAAGTCCGAATGAAATCTGAAAAAAATCCAAATAAAATTCGAACTAATACAAGTTGAATACGAATGAAATACGAATAAAGTTAGAGTTACACTCGGACAAAATACAAAAACAATACAAATACAATACAAAAATAATTTGAAAAAGATTATAACTTTGCTTAAAGTCAAATAAGATGAAAATTCAGTTTGAATCCTAATTATATTCCAAGAAATTTCTAATAAAATTCAACTCAAATCCGACGGAAAACTAACTAAAATCCGAATAGTATCTGTATGAAATATTTATTGAAAATCCTGTTCAATTCTTCGATAATAAGCTAGAATAACCGTTGTGATATTTTGTTTCGGAAAATATATAAATTCTAAATGAAATTTGAATGAAGCCCGAATGAAATCTGAAAAAAATCCAACTAAAATTCGAATAAAGTCCAAGTTGAATACGAATGAAATACAAAGAAAGTTAGAGTTATAACCGGATAAAATACTAAAACAATACAAATACGATAGAAATTTAATTGAAAAAGAATACATCCTAAATCCAAATAAGATGAAAATCCTATTTGAATCCTAATTATATCTAAAAAAATCCCTTATAAAACTCAAATTAATTCGAGATAGAATTCGAAAAAAATCCAAGTGAATTCCGATAGAAAACAAAATGAAATCTAAATAGAATCTGTATGAAATATTTATTGAAAATCCTGCTCAATTTTTCGAAAATATGCTTTAATAACCGTTGTGACATGTTTTCTTGGAAATATCTAAATAAAATGTGAATGAAATCTGAATAAAATCCAACTAGAATTCGAACAAAGTCCAAGTTGAATAAAAATGAAATGCGATTCAAGTTGGAGTGATACTCGGATAAAGTACAAAAACAATACAAATACAATAGAAATTTAATTAAAAAATAATATAACCTCGCCTGAAGCCCAATAAGATGAAAATTCAATTTGAATCCTAATTATATTCCAAGAAATTTCTATTGAAATTCAACTTAAATCAACTCAAATCGATAAAATACAAAAAGAATACAAATACCATAGAAATTTGATCAAGAAAGAATATAAGTTGAATGCAAATAAGATAAAAATTTAATTTAAATTCCAATTATATTCAAAGAAATTCCTGATAGAATTCAAATTAATTCGAGATAGAATTCGAAAAAAATCCAAGTGAATTCCGATAGAAAACAAAATGAAATCTAAATAGAATCTGTATGAAATATTTATTGAAAATCCTGCTCAATTTTTCGAAAATATGCTTTAATAACCGTTGTGACATGTTTTCTTGGAAATATCTAAATAAAATGTGAATGAAATCTGAATAAAATCCAACTAGAATTCGAACAAAGTCCAAGTTGAATAAAAATGAAATGCGATTCAAGTTGGAGTGATACTCGGATAAAGTACAAAAACAATACAAATACAATAGAAATTTAATTAAAAAATAATATAACCTCGCCTGAAGCCCAATAAGATGAAAATTCAATTTGAATCCTAATTATATTCCAAGAAATTTCTATTGAAATTCAACTTAAATCAACTCAAATCGATAAAATACAAAAAGAATACAAATACCATAGAAATTTGATCAAGAAAGAATATAAGTTGAATGCAAATAAGATAAAAATTTAATTTGAATTCCAATTATATTCAAAGAAATTCCTGATAAAATTCAAATTAATTCGAGATAGAATTTGAAAAAAATCAAACTAGAATACGATAGAAAACCAAATAAAATCTGCATAATTTATTAACTGGAAACACCATTCAATTCTTTGAAAATCAGTTAGAATAACCGTTGTGATATTTTTTTTTTTGGAAATATTTAAATGAAATCCGAATGAAATCTGAATTAAATCCGAACAAAGTCCAAGTTGTATACAAATGAAATCCGAATAATGTAAGAGGTATTTGATAGCATTATTATAACATTTAGCCAAGTCCCTTTCGGGGTAAACGTAACTCGTTCCATTCTAGCCTCGTTGTACTACTGGAGAAAAAGGAATTGATATGTAAATTTGGACTGTAATCATATTTTAACCTCGATTTTAACCTATCTCTAACTATATCTCTGAAAAAGTAAAAATTTGAAGAACTGAGATTATTGAGAAAAGGTATTCAAAAATATTTCTAGAATAACAGCCGCGATTCTCTATTAAACAAAACATGGTTCCACTATTTCAACATGTTTCGAGACATGTTTAGTTTGTTTAAATTTTAAGTCTAATACTAGCGAGGAAACGAGTTCCTTTTTGAATTATTCTATTCTGTTTTCAAATAATCTTTTTTTAATCTGTATAATAACATTTTTTTGAGAGCTGGTAAATGAAATTCGAGGAGAAATGCTGTTTGTAGGCCCAATGTTCAGGAACCAGTACTTTCACATGCTAGCTCACGTGATCCTAGTCTTGGACGTATAAATAAGATGGAAAAAATTTTGGTTTATTTAAAAACATTTTCAAAATGCAGTAGAGGTTACAAAATTTCCGAATTCTCAAACATATCGTTTTTGCAACCATTTTTTTGCATTGTTTTTATTCAAGAATTGAATAGAGATATCGCGCCATTTATAAGCTCAAATATTCGTTAATGTTCACAAATTACTGTTTCCGACGAAAACTGATAAAATAATTTTTCGGCGATGGAAGTCGCTTGAAACAATCTTGAGTTTAATGAGGTAAGGCGCGTGCCAGAGTATCAGAAAAAACTGTGGAAAAAAGGTTCCTTTCTATTTCCCGGTGTCAGGAAAACTTCTTACATATGTGGACAATGGTGGCGATGGAATAAAAAAAGAGATAGAAAAGAAAAAAGATGATTGGAAATCCTTACAGAAAAGAAATAGTGCAAATTTAAAGATTGAATATTGACTATTCATAAAGTACGAACATATATGAACTGAAATATATTTAGAATGCAGAAGAGTAGAATAAGTCAGAATAAAAAGGTCCAAAAATGTATTGAAATAGGAATGGGTATCATTTTGAAAAATGGAATTGAAATTTAATCAACATATATTTCTGGAAAAATTTCACAAAAATTTGTACCTATCTCCTTAATTAAAAAATTTTCCATTTTGTCCCAATAACTCGAAATTGGCTCTAAAATGTTAGACATGAGCCCTTTTTGCAATCCAGAGTTCCCAATTTTGGCACTCTTGATCCTATGAAAAAAGCAAACACTCTGAAGGTCTCACGAGAGATAAGGGAAGATAAAACGCAGGAAAAGTCCGCAGGTTGAAGAGAACGGTGGACGCGTGTGTGGCTATCGATCAACCCGGATCCTCCCTCGGTGGTCTCCTCGACTCCTCGAAATTTCTCATCCCCTCGAGTTACAACGAATTTACCTAACGTAGGCATCTCTCTTCTTCTTCCTCTATGTTCCATCTTCCTCTGTCACTATATGTATAACCAAGTAATTTCTTCTCCCTTACTCTCCACACTTGCTTGACTCCTCGACGCCATCTCACCCCGGAGAAGCCTATATCAGAGGGAGAGAGGGATACGTATATAGAGAGAAAGAGAAAGGAAGAGAGAAGGAGATAGAAAGCTTGTAACAGACGTGACGGACCCTCCGTACCTTACGACGACGAGAAGTGAAGCAAAGGGGAGAGATGCTTTTAGAGCTTGGAATATTCACGAGGCGAGCCTTGGACAAGCGAAACACATCCACCCCGAGCTTAAAACCGATATCCGGTCTCCCGAGCTCGATTATCAGCCTTTGAGATGGCTCCGAAAGTTCAGATAGAGTTTGCACTCTTCCATGGAGATTGAGAAAAGTCAGAGGGTGTTTGTTTATATTTGGCAAAAGTTCCGATCGGTAGTGTAAAACTGTAAACCAGTAATTGCACTCTTAATTTTCTAAACTGCATGATTTACAATTTATTCAAGAACCATTGGCAATGAAAACATCCACCGCGGGCAAGAGGGCGCTGTGACAATGGCGTCTACGGGGCCAATTGGACATTGAAGAAAAGAGAATGTTCTTAATTCTTAAGGTTCCGTAGCTGAATAGAGTATGGTAGGATAAGATAGGACAGGATAGGATAGGATATCAAAGGATAGGATAGAATATGAAAGGATAGGATAGGAGAGCATAGGATAGGACAGAGTAGAAAAGGAGAAAAGACGTGACAAGACGGAAGTACGTAACGTTTAGGCGATGGTCGTTTGAGCGCCACGATATTTAGGCGCAAGGACACTCAGGCGCAAGGCTGCTAGGTATGAGGCCGTTTAGGTGCCACAATATTTAGACGCAAGGACACTCAGGCACCAGGCTGATAGGTATCAGGCCGTGTAGATGCCACGAAATGTAGGTGCCAGGGCGCTCAGGTGCCGGGCTGTTAGTTACCAGGTCGTTTAGGCACCAAGACATTTGGGTGCCAGGCTGTTAGATATCAGGTCGTTTAGGCGCCACGACATTTAGGCGCCAGGACGCTCTAGCGGCTGGGTCTTAGGTATCAGGTCGTTTAGGTGCCACGAAATGTAGGCGCGAAGGCGCTCAGGTGCCAGGCTGCTAGTTTCCAGGTCCTTTAGGCGCCAAGACATTTAGTCACCAGGCTGTTAGGTATCAGGTCGTGTAGGCGCCAAGAAATGTAGGCGCCACCGCGCTTAGGTGCCGGGCTGTTAGTTACCAGGTCGTTTAGGCACCAAGACATTTAGGTGACAGGCTGCTAAATATCAGGTCGTTTAGGCGCCACGACATTTACGCGCCAGGACGCCCTGGCCGCTGTCTGTTAGGTATCAGGTCGTTAAGGTGCCACGAAATTTAGGCACCAAGGCGCTCAGGTGCCAGGCTGCTAGTTTCCAGGTCTTTTAGGCGCCAAGACATTTAGTCACCAGGCTGTTAGGTATCAGGTCGTTAAGGTACCACGACATTTAGGCGCCAGGACGCTCTGGCGGCTGGCTGTTAGGTATAAGGTCTTTAAGGCGTCAGACCATTTAGGCGCCAGGTCGATTAGGCGCCAGGCTCCTGAGTATCAGATCATTTAGGTACCACGAAATGTAGGCACCTGGGCACTCAGTTGCCAGGCTGTTAGTTACCAGGTCGTTCAGGCGCCAAGACATTTAGTCGCCAAGCTGTTAGGTATCAGGTCGTTAAGGTGCCACGACATTTAGGCGCCAGGATGTTCTGGCGGCTGGCTGTTAGGTATCAGGTCGTTTAAGCGCCAGACCATTTAGGCGCCATTTCGTTTAGGCGCCAGGCTGCTAGGTATCAGGTCGTTTAGGTGCCACGACATTTGGGCGCCAGGACGCTCTGGTGGCTGGCTGTTTGATATAAGGTCTTTAAGGCGCCAGACCATTTAGGCGCCAGGTCGCTTAGGCGCCAGGCTGCTAAGTATCAGGTCATTTAGGTGCCACGAAATGTAGGCACCTGGGCGCTCAGGTGCCAGGGTGTTAGTTACCAGGACGTTCAGGCGCCAAGACATTTAGTCACCAAGCTGTTAGGTATCAGGTCGTTAAGGTGCCACGACATTTAGGCACCAGGATGCTCTGGCGTCTGGCTGTTAGGTATCAGGTCGTTTAAGCGCCAGACCATTTAGGCGCCAGGCTGCTAGGTATCAGGTCGTTTAGGTGCCACGAAATGTAGGCGCCAGGGTGCTCAGGTGCCGGTCTGTTAGTTACCAAGTCGTTTAGGCACCAAGACATTTAGGTTTCAGGTTGGTAGTTATCAGGTCGTTAAGGTGCCACGAAATATAGGCGCCAGCGCGCTCAGAGGTGCCAGTCTGTAGGTTACCAGGTCTTTTAGGCGCCAAGACATTAAGATGCCAGGCTGTTAGGTGTCAGGTCGTTTGGGCGCCAGACCATTCAGGCGCCAGGTCGATCAGGCGCCAGGCTGTTAGGTATCAGGCCGTTTAGGCGCCACGATATTCAGGTGACAGGACGCTCAGGCGCCAGGCTGCTAGATATCAGGTCGTTCAGGTGCCACGAAATGTAAGCGCCAAGGTGCTCAGGTGCCGGGCTGTTAGTTACCAGGTCGTTTAGGCACCAAGACATTTAGGTTCCAGGCTGGTAGGTATCAGGTCGTTCAGGTGTCACGAAATGTAGGCGCCAGCGCGCTCAGAGGTGCGAGTCTGTAGGTTACTAGGTCGTTTAGGCGCCAAGACATTAAAACACCAGTCTGTTAGGTATCAGGTCGTTTAGGTGCCACAAAATATAGGCGCCAGGGCGCTCAGGTGCTAGTCTGTTAGTTACCAGGTCGTTTAGTCGCCAAGACATTTAGGTGCCAGACTGTTAGGTATCAGGTCGTTTAGGTGCCATGACATTTAGGCGCAGGACGCTCTGGCGGCTGACTGTTAGGTATAAGGTCGTTTAAGCGCCAGAATATTTAGGCGCCAGGTCGCTTAGGCGCCAGGCTGCTAGGTATCAGGTCGTTTAGGTGCCACGAAATTTAGGCGCCAGGGCGCTCAGGTGCCAGGCTGTTAGTTACCAGGTCGTTTAAGCTCCATGACATTTAGACGCCAGGCTGTTAGGTATTAGGTCGTTGAGGCGCCAGGCTATTTAGGCGCCCGGTCGCTTAGGCGCCATGACGTTTAGGCACCAGGACTCTCAGACGCTAGGCTGGTAGGTATCAGGTTGTTTAGGCGCCAGGCCATTTAGGCGTCAGTTCGTTCAGGCGCCACGACATTCTTGCGCCAGGATGTTTAGTTTCATTTACATATGCAATAATTCTCCGTTAGAAAATTTGGTGGACCCAAAATGGGCCAATTAGTTTTCCAATAAATGACAAAGAATAATTAACTTTCTGCTGGTTTACTAAATATATGCTGCATGTTATGTAATGTTGCTTTTATGTCTGAAAAACAATGGAATCAGTTTTTTGTTAAAATATTTGTTTCATTCAATATTATATCAAGAAATTATATTACGTCAAGAAATATTTGTATACGGATTATGTATTGTGTCATGGGTTCGAATCCTAATACAGCAATCGAAATTGAACATAATCTTACTGGATGTTTGCTCTCACTTGAAACTTGCTCTCACAAATTAGTTCCAATGGCTTCCGGATTTTATACTGTTATTTACATTCATTGAAATGCCTCTACACGTATAATATGTAAAATTAGAATATAAAGATGTTTAATATGTTTATAATCCATCCTACGGAGATCGTACAGGGGAAGAAATTTCTCTTGAGGTCTTCCTTCTTGAATCTCTATCAGAAAAATCCCATTCAGAATTTCTCGCTTCTCTAATCATACCTCGATTTCTCAGAAAATTCGGTATAACATCATCACGAATTTCCATATAATAGATCTGGGCGTTGTGAGGAAAAAAATTTTATCAGTTAACCTTCATCGACACCAGACTATGTACCTGAACCGTGAATTTTGTATTCAAGAATCGTCTCCCTCGAATATACATATGTCTTCCAGTTTCAGAAACCCAAGACACGAACCAGAAAAGACTCTTCGGCAATCAACAGCGGTCCGTTGATTTTCTGTTTGTCTTTGAGCGTGATTGGCTCTGAGTGTTAGAATGACTCTTCAGTGTTCAGTTCTACTCCGAAACTATGTTGGCCTCCGTTTGTGTTTGCCGAAATTGTCCACAAAGTGCAAGCACCACAAGAAACACTGACTGTTGTAAACCTAGGTTTGAGACAATTGAACTGATGAGAGTAAATCGGGATTGGAATGCAGATCGATAAACATGAGTGCATTACTATTATTTACACCTTGATGAAAATCCATTGTAACTAGCGTTTGACCTTTCGTTTGTTTCAGAAAGCAGGTTATTAAAGGAGAAATAAGACCTATAGGAAGCTGAGAAATCTTGAAAAGCTTTGCGCTCAAGAACTTGATTATTCCTAATCCAGAGCTCTTCAGACCTTCTCAAGTCTCAGTAGACAGTTCGCATCTTCAGGGTTAACCTAAACCTGAAGTTTTAGGTTATGTTGGTCTTATCTATGCCCCACAATGGGGCCTTCAACCAATAAAAAGTGTTGTGAAGAGCATACATAGTGACAACATAACCTCAAACCTCAGTTTTAGGGTAACCCTAAAGATAAAAACTGCAACGTTCGCAAAACGTAGTCAAAATTTATAGTTTTGTGCACAATCGAAACACGAAACACCCCTCCTTTTATTATAATTAGAACAAAGTTTGAAATTTCCACGTACAAAATTTTAATTAAATTTTCTTATAGAAAAAAAAAATTCATGAAAGTACAAGCAAATAAGAGGTTGTGTTTAAATTACGTAATAGCTTCAGAGAGGAAGGTGACCGAAAAATTTGGTTACGCTCAGTTACGGACGGGGAAGGGGTATTTTGTAAATGTGCGTAATTTTGGGAAATTTGAAAAAAAAAACTCTCCGCGGCCCGAAATGAATTTTCAACACAAAAATACGAACTTCCAACAAATATATAGTGACTCCAAACCCGATAGTCACACTAACAACCAAGGAGTTACATTTTTTAACAAAAAGGTGATTTCCAACCAAGAAAGATGAATGTATAGAAAAGATGGGTGAATTACAAATCCAAAAGGACGAATTCCCAATAGAAGAGTTGAATTTCCAACGAAAAAATATGATTCTAACAGAATAGTTAAATGTCTATCTCTTTTGGTTTGAAATGAACTTTCTCGTGCCAAATTCAACTATGTATTCCGTTGAAAATCAGTTTTTTTTAATTAAACATTTAACTATTCCGGTAGAGTCATATTTTTTCGTTGAAAGTTCAACTCTTCTGTAGGGAATTCGTCCTTTCGGATTTGTAATTCATCCATCTTGTCTATAAATTCATCTTTCATTCATCATCATGCCAAAGAGAATAATAATTTCGGAAACAGTTGATTTTTCAACCAAAAAGTATGTCTTAAACAAAATAGTTCCTTCTTCACTAGAATAAATAATGTTCCGAAAAAATAGCTGAATATCCAAACAAGTAGTTTGTTTTTTTATCTACAGAGATCAATTTATTACTCGGGAAATTAATTTCCTACCAAATACGATTCGAAAAAAAAACAGTAATTTTCTACAAAAATATTTTAATTTCGAACTAAACTATATGTTTCTGAGCAAACGTGCATTTTTTAGTTGCAAAATTAATTTCTGCAAAATGAACACTTATTCGCAACAAGATGAATTCAAAGATAACATAGAATTGTTTAACTGAATAGTTGAATTTTCAACCAAACAGGCAAATTCCTGAAAAAATAAATTAAATTTTATATGAAAAATTACTTACAGAAAAATCGTTAAATTTTTAAGTCAAGAAGACAAATTTCTTTGAAAAGAGTTGAATTTACAATGTAAAAGTATGGTATTTCTATCAGAAACTTGATTTATAAGCAGATAATTTGATTTTTTTACAAACTGTGGAATTTTCAAGACAAAACAAGAATGTAAAATTTTAACTAGAAAAGATCAATTTCGAACAGAAAATGGACTAGTTCAACGAAGGATCTCTAACGAGAAGAGGTGTTTTTTAATCAGTAAGAATAATTTGTTTCCAACAAAGGCAAATTATGAACCGAACACATGAATTTAAAAAAAAATAGTTAGACTTTTTTAGAAAACAGTTGAATTTTCGAACAGCTCAGCCCTGAACCAAATAAATTTCTATTTCAACCAAACAGTTTCACTTTTTATCAAAAAACATGTATTTCCAACCAAGAAGAATAATTTTCTTCTTAAAGAGACAATTTTTCAAGCAAATAAAGGATTTTTCAACCAAAAACATGTACTTTCGGACAGATAATCGATTTTTCAGATAAAAATCTATTTCCCTAACCAGATAGTTAAATTTGCAATAAGAAACAATTACTTTTTACTCATAAATAAAACGATTTTGCAACATAATATATTTTTAATTATCAAGATGAAAAATTATTCTTCAATCAACTAAGACTAATTTTGAACAAAAGAGTTGAATCGTCGAACAAAATGGAATAATTCGCACCCAGACAGTATAACATTTTCACCAAAAAGCATTCATTTTCACAAATAAATGGATTTTCAATGAAATTATTTTTACCTAATTGACTACAAAGCATTTGGTTGCTTTCAACCAGAAAATCCGTTTCATTTCAAATTTTTTTTTTCAATTTCCTTCAAATTGTGCAAAGTTTACCATTTTCCATCATTTGACTTTATCCGTTTCAGATCGTCTGTAATAGCAACAAGCACATGATTATTTACAACCATTAGTCTGTTCTTTCTAAATAGTAGTATGTCTTTGAACGAGCTATTTATCCAGCTCGGTTAAAGTTTCATTTTCACAGTGCAAAGTTTATTAATTCGCACCGAAACAATTGCATTTTATACTGAAGGGGATTAACTTTCAACCGAGAGGGTTAACTTTTTACCTAGAGAGCCGATTTTTCTTCAACCGAATAAACGAGTTTTCAACTGAATACATGAATTGATCTTCAACTAAACAAGATGAATTTTTAACAATATTAGTAAAATCCTTTAGAAAAATGAGTCAACCAATTCATATTCAAACAGTTGTATCTTTACCAATGAGGAATAATTTTCAACCAAAAAAGTTGACTTATACTTATACCGAAAAAAACAATTTATCAACATAATGCATGAATCATTGAGCACAAGAGATGAATTTTTGGATAAAAATATCAGTTTTTAAATAAAAAGGGAGCAGTTACACCTTTTGTTGATAGAATTAGGTCTTGAACCAGAAAATCAAACAAATTTCCAACTATACAGTCAAAGTCTCAACCAAAGAGATAAAGTTTTAACTAAAGTGATGAATCATGAAGGAAAAATGATTTTTCAACGGAAGAGTTCAACATTATTAGTTGATTATTCAACAGAAAAGATGATTTCTCACCAAACGAGATGAATTTGATACAAAATACTAAAGAAGACGAATTCCTTCAAGTTAGTTGCGTAGTTTATGTGACAGTCTGTCACGTGACCAATTATTATATGTTTTTGCATTCAACGGCTTTTTATTCAGAAAAATGTGTGAGAGTATATCTGTCTAGCCCATTAGGATTTATCTTTTCTTAAAATAATGCTATTTTATTAATTCTATTTCAGCTGGGGCTCTAAAGTCCTGTTCTTAGTTACATTAGAATTGCACTTTTTAAATCGAATTAAGCCTCAAATGATCCACACAGACCTGTTCTTATATATTTTGAAATATTTGCCAATATTTAAGCACAATATTTTTTATTTTTACATTCTCATCAGAGAAGGTATTAGATTTCTGTAACTTTTGAAAAAATTAATCTACTTTTGATTGGTGTCAGAAACTGAAGGTCAAGTTCATTAGCCAGATATTTTGGATAAAAATGTAAAAATTTAGGACATTTTGAAAATTTTTACACCATTTTCTGCAAGGTTCGAAAATTCTGTGAACGATTCTTTGCAGTATTGGAAATTCAAACAATTTGTTTCTATGACTTTGACTTTTCTCGATGAGAAAAAAATTGCCAGAGTTATAGCATTTTCAAAAATTGAAAATTATTATTATTATTATTATTATTATTTATCAGCATTTGGAACTCGAAAGTTCATTGCCTCATCTACCCGAGAC
>WSXT02214029.1:0-17463 GCA_011762715.2 Neuroterus valhalla | reverse complement strand
ATTTTTTCCTGTTGCAATTTCGTATTTTTCGTGGTCATGAGAAAATTCAATCATATATTTTTTTATTTTTATTTTCAATAAAACTAAATTATTTTATTTATAACTCCACTAGTTCTTGTTTGGTCAGTTATGTAGAATTTTCTAACAAATTCCTGCAGGAGACTGGTCCCTCCTCAGTGTGGAACTTAACCAATAATAACTCGTTTACAATAATAAAGTGTAAACCAGTTAAGCTTACGCCTGAAGAGATTTGGTGTAATGGTATAATAATAATAATAATAATAATAATAATATCTAGTATATCTGATTCATTCTTGGATGCAGATTGATCGTTTTTTGTTCGAAATCCAACTAATAGATTTCTTATTGGAAACTCACCTTTTTTCTTCGCGAATTCACATACTTGATTAAAAGTTATGATGATTAAAACAATCATCAGTTTTAGTTTAGAATTTAACTCTTTTATTGGAAAATCTTATTCTTTGTTTTAAAATTGACCTGCTTTATAGAAAATGTCTCTTGACTTGAAAATTCAACTTTCTTGTTGAAAATTCGTCTTTATGGATAGGAAATACATGTCTTTCGATGAAAAATTTTACTGTCTTCTTGAAAATCATCTTTTTGGCTTTGAAATTCTAATTTTATAAAAATGCAGATGTTTTTGGTTGAAGTTGAATCTTTCTTCTTCAAAAATTCAACCTATTGATCGAAAATTATTCTTTGTTGGTTGAAAATCAATTATTTGTTTAGAATTGATCCTTTTCCCTTAAAAGTTAATCTATCTGGTTGTGCATGCATCTGTTTGGCCGATAATTAAATTTTTCTATGAAAATTTAACAGTTTGGTTGGAAAATCCTTTGGTTGGAAATTCGAGTGCAATCCAAAAAATTCGTCTTTTTCGCTTGAACATTTATCTATTTGTGTTAAAGTTCAACTACATATTATTTTGTTGGAAACTCATGGTTTTTGCTTGAAAAGCTAACTAGTTGGTTGAATTGCAACTTTAATTATTTGTTTGGAATTCAACTATTTTATTGAAAAATCTTTTTTTTTACGTGTTAAAAATCAATTTTTTTTTCGTTTTTTTTTTTTTCGTTGAAAATGTAGATGCTATTGGTTGAAATTAAATCTTCCTAGTTTGGAAATGCTGCCTGTTGATTAAAAATTAACCTTGAAAAATTAATCATTTGTTCATTATTTCGTCTCCTCTGCTTGAAAGTACATCTATTTTGTTGTAAATGCATCTGTTTGGTAAACAATTTTTTTTGTTGCTTGAAATATCAACAGTTTGGTTTAAAATTTATCTTTGTAGGTTGAAAACTCATCTCTTGATTAAAATTTCATACTTGTTGGTTGGAAATTCAACTCTAATCCCTAAAATTAATTTTTTTCGCTTGAACATTGGACTATTTGTGGCAAAATGTAACTGTTTGTGATTAAAGTTCAAATACATATTATTTTGTTGAAAATTCATGGTTTTTGCTTGAAAAGCTAACTAGTTGGTTGTATTGCAACTTTAAAATGATTCGTTTGCTTAGAATTTAACTATTTTATAAACAATTTATTTTTTTGTTGCTAAAAATCAATGTTTCTTAGTTAAAAAAATCAACTTTTCCGATTGGGTTGAAAATGAAGAAATTATTGGTCAAAATCAAATATTCTTAGTTTGAAATATGTGCCTGTTGTTCGAAAATTCATCTTTTAGGGTTGTTTATCAATCATTTGTTCATTATTCCTTCTCTTCTGCTTGAAAATACATGTATTTTATTGCAGATGCATCTGTTTGATGGATAATTAATTTTTCTTGCTTGAAAATTCAACAGTTTGTTTTAAAACTTATCTTTGTAGATTGGAAGTTCTTGGTTGAAAACTCATATTTCTTGGTTGGAAATTCAACTCTAATACGCAAAAATTATGTTTTTCGCTTGAATTTTAATGATTTGTGGAAGAAAGTAACTGTTTATGGTTGAAGTTCTATTACATATTATTTTGTCGAAAATTCATGATTATTGCTTGAAAATCTAACTAGTTAATTGTATTGCAACTTTGAAATTATTCGTTCGTTTGAAATTCAACTATTTTATTCGAATTTTTTTTTCTTCAAAAAATTCGACTATTCCGATTTGGTTAAAAATGTAGATGCATGTTATTGCTTGCAATTGAATCTTCCTAGTTTGAAATATCCGCCTGTTGTTCAAAAATTCATCTTTTTAGGTTGAAAATCCATAATTTGTTCATTATTCCTCCTTTTCTGCTTGAAAGTATATCTATTTTGTCATGAATGCATCTGCTTGGTAAATAATTAATTTTTTCTTGATTACAAATTAAATAGTTTGGTTTGAAATTTATATTTCCAAGTTGAAAAGTTCTTGATCGAAAACTCATCTTTCTTGATTGAAGACTCATATTTTTTGGTTGGAAATTCAAGTCTAATCCGAAAAATTTATGTTTTTCGGTTGAACATTGAACTTCTTGTGACAAAATGTAACTGTTGGCGATTAAAGTTCAACTATACATATTATTTTCTTGAAAAATTATGGCTTTTGCTTCAAAGTCCAACTATTTGTTTGTATCGCAACTTTCAGTTATTACTGTTTGAAATTCAACTATCTTGTTAAGATATCATTTTTCTCGGTTGAAAAATAATTGCTTTTGGTAGCAAATAATATTTTTCTAAATGTGACTATTTTACTGAAAATGCAATATATCTTACTTGAAATCTCAAGCATTTCACATTGAATTCCACATAGGACCTTTACGTTAATCTTATTAAAAGAATTTATTGTACTTTTCCGTAAAAAATCCCCCTATTTCTTCTACTTTGAGAGCATTTTCGGCTGTCAAGCCATTCCTCAGTGTTAATCTGTTTTTTATTTTCGAAATCCCATGCTTCAAGTTCCATAACCGCATTATTCAAGTCAGTTAAATTCTCTCCTATAGCATATGCCATATAAATTAAACCTTGAATTCGCACATGGCTGTCAAACCCGAGGCCAGGAATCAGAATCCTGATAGATTTATAATGCAAACTCAGCTTTTGGGGTTGAATTACTGTAATATGTAACAATTAGGGCTGCAATTAATCTGCTGACTCCTACAACTTCAATTTTGCATGAATTAGCGCATTTATTATAGAGAGTGAAAATGATTCCTGCTTGAAAAGGGGAAGCCAATTTTTATCCTATCGAGCGTGTCCGTCGTTACGTTTTAAGTTGTACTTTTTTTCAATTTCCGTGATATTGTTTCACGCCGTGTTTCACAAACGTCTAGACCCTCTGGGCCCAAGTGTTACTGTCGTACCTTCCCCTTTAGCCAGAGTCACCAAGAACAATGCACCATTTAAATTTTTTCCACGCCGTTAGAGGTATGTAATTCGAACCTGCATTCGAGGACTTGGAAGGAAATAAGATGTGAAATGAGTAGTTATTTAAAGATTTTTTTTGAATTTCCTGTAGAAAACTGCTCAAAAGTGTGAAAATCCCTGGGTATTGTATGATATTTATTCAGGGTTGCTACAAGTTCATAATGAAGATTCAATTATAATCTGAAAAGTGGACATGGATATTTTTTTAAATAAGACCTGGAAGACCTGGATAAGTCATGGAATTTTTATAGAGTGACAGATAAACCTGGAAATGTCATGGAATTTGGAAGACATGATTGGAAAACCTTGAAAACTCATGGAATCCCGAAAAAATGATTGGAACTTCCTTAATAGTCTCTATTCAAAAGTCTTCAAAATTTACTTTTTTATATCGAATTCTATGTTTGAAGTGAAATTTTCTACAGTTACACGATTGAAATGAGCGCGGGAAGATGGCAGCAAGATTGCTTTTACCATAATTAATATTGAAATATAATCTGATACAATTCGATTTGACTGACTGAATTTTTTTGAAAAGGTGACCTGGAATTTTTTCTCAACAACACCTGAAAACCTGGATAAGTCATGGAATTTTTAAAGAGTGACTGACAAACCTGGAAATGTCATGGAATTTCAAAGAAATGACTGGAAAACATGGAGAAACCATGAAATCCCGAAAAAATTACTTGAGTTTCTTCAATGGTCTCTATTTGAAAGAATTGATAATTTCCTTTTTTATAGCGAATTTGATGTTTGAAAATTAGAACGGAAAGGAACGATTTGAACGATTTAAAGTTCAATTATAATTTGATGCAATTTATTTTTGATTAAATGAATTTTTTTCGAAAAGTAGACCTGGATTTTTTTTTAACAAGACCTTGAAAACCTGGATAAGTCATGGAATTCTTAAAGAGTGAATGACAAACCTAGAAATGTCATGGACTTTCAAAGAAATGACTAAAACCTGAAAAAACCATGGAATCCCGAAAAAATGATTGGAATTTCTTCAATGGTCTCTGTTTTAATGTCTTAATGTTTTACTTTTTTATAGCAAATTCTATGATTGAAAATTAAAACGGAGTGAAATTATTTAATCGATTTAAAATTGAATTATTATCTGATTCAATTCAATTTAAATAATTGAATTTTTTTCGAAAAGTAGACCTGGAATTTTTTTTGAACAAGACCTGGGAAACCTGGATAAGTCATTGCCTTTTAAAAGAGTGACTAACAAACCTGCAAATGTCATGGGATTTCGAAGGAATGATTGGGAAACCTGGATAAACCATAGAATCCCGAAAAAATGACTGGAATTTCTTCAATGGTCTCTATGTTAAAGTTTTGATAATTTACTTTTTTATAGCGGATTTTATGTTTGAAAATTGAAACGGAGTGAAACGATTAAAAATTGAATTAAAATGTGATACAAAAGTGGACCTGGAATTTTTTTAAACAAGACATGAAAAACCTGGATAAGTCATTACATTTCTAAAGAGTGACTGACAAACCTGGAAATGTCATGGAATTTCGAAGAAATGACTGGAAAACATGGAGAAACCATGGAATTCTGAAAGGATGACTGGAATTCCTTCATTGGTCTCTATTTTTAGGTCTTGATCATTTTCTTTTTTATAGCGAATTTTATATTTGAAAATTGGAACGGAGCGGAACGATTTGAACGATTCGAAATTGAATTATAATTTGATGCAATTCAATTTAATTAACTGATTTTTTTTCGAAAAGTAGACCTGGTATTTTCTTTATCAAGACCTGGAAAACCTGTATAAGTCATGGAAGTCTGAAAGAGTGAATGACAAACCTGGAAAAACCATGGAATCCCGAAAAAATGATTGGAATTTCTTCAATGGTCTCTGTTTTAATGTCTTAATATTTAACTTCTTTATAGCAAATTCTATGATTGAAAATTAAAACGGAGTGAAATGATTTAATCGATTTAAAATTGAAATATTATCTGATGCAATTCAATTTGAATAATTGAATTTTTTTCGAAAAGCAGACCTGGATTTTTTTTTAACAAGACCTGGAAAACCTGGATAAGTCATTGCCTTTTAAAAGAGTGACTGAAAAACCTGGAAATGTCATGGGATTTCGAAGAAATGATTGGGAAACCTGGATAAACCATGGAATCCCGAAAAAATGACTGGAATTTCTTCAATGGTCTCTATGTTAAAGTTTTGATTATTTACTTTTTTATAGCGGATTTTATGTTTGAAAATTGAAACGGAGTGAAACGATTAAAAATTGAATTAAAATGTGATACAAAAGTGGACCTGGAATTTTTTTAAACAAGACATGAAAAACCTGGATAAGTCATTACATTTCTAAAGAGTGACTGACAAACCTGGAAATGTCATGGAATTTCGAAGAAATGACTGGAAAACATGGAGAAACCATGGAATTCTGAAAGGATGACTGGAATTCCTTCATTGGTCTCTATTTTTAGGTCTTGATCATTTTCTTTTTTATAGCGAATTTTATATTTGAAAATTGGAACGGAGCGGAACGATTTGAACGATTCGAAATTGAATTATAATTTGATGCAATTCAATTTAATTAACTGATTTTTTTTCGAAAAGTAGACCTGGTATTTTCTTTATCAAGACCTGGAAAACCTGTATAAGTCATGGAATTCTGAAAGAGTGAATGACAAACCTGGAAATTTCATGGAATTTCAAAGAAATGACTGAAACCTGGGGAAACCATGGAATCCCGAAAAAATGACTGGAATTTCCTCAATGATTTCTGCTTTATTGTCTTGCTAATTTACTTTTTTATAGCAAATTCTATATTTGAAAATTAAAACGGAGTGAAACGATTTGAAATTGAATTATAATCTGATACGATTCAATTTAATCAACTGAATCTTTTTCGAAAAGTGGACTTGGGATTATTTTTAACAAGACCTGGAAAACCTGGATAAGTCACGGAATTTTTAAAGAGTGACTGACAAACCCGGGAATGTCATGGAATTTCGAAGAAATGACCGGAAAACCTGGAAAAAGCGCGGATTCTTGAAAAAATTACTGGAACTTCTTCAATGGTTTCTATTTTAAAGTCTTGATAATTAGCTTTTCATAGCGAATTCTATGTTTGAAAATCGTAACGGAGTGAAACGATTTAAACGATTCAAAATTGAGATATAATCTGATACAATTCAATTTATTTAACTGAATTTGTTTCGAAAAGTGGACCTGGGATTTTTTTTAACAAGACCTGAAAAACCTGGATAAGTCATGGAATTCTTAAAGAGTGACTGACAAACCTGGAAATTTCATGGAATTTCGAAGAAATGACTGGAAAACCTGGCGAAACCATGAAATCCCGAAAAAATGACTGGAAGTTCTTCAATGGTCTCTATTTTAAATTCTTGATAATTTCCTTTTTTATAGCAAAATCTATGTTTGAAACTTGAAACGGAGTGAAACGATGTAAAATTGAATGGCTATGCCACGCTTGAAAAACCTGCTTCCTTTCGAGCACTGAAGTTAAGCAGCATTGTACGCGGTTAGTACTTAGATAGGTAACCGTTTGGGAATACCGCGTGCTGTTGGCATGTTGGCGGGAGACTGTGTCCTAAATGATACCAAAAAAAAAATTGACAAGTGACTGGAAATTCAAAATCATATTTTAGGTTCACTCTAGTATAAAAAATCTCTTTTTGTTCATCTTTCTCCCTCAATTATTGTTCACTTTACATCACACCAATGTTTCAACTTGTCCCTGGTAAAAATTTTTTCCAATAATCAGATTCATTTCAGGAATAAAGCATCAAAAAAGAGTTAGTTGCTGACAAGAATAGCAAAAAGAAGTAGGGTAGTAGTTCGAAGCGTGCCCAATATCAACAATTTCTATACATAAAACCAGATACGATTTTATTTATTCCACCGAATCAATAAAATTGATTCTACATGATATAAATCTCAATCATCTCGACACAAGGATGCTACTTGAATCCAATTTTATACCCAATAAAAAAATGTTGTGCCAACTGCCCAACGAACCTGAAATTGAACTAACAATTTATCCTGGGTTGGTGTAACCAGAACAACGGAGTTGCTAATATTAGAGCAAATATCGTGACCTATTCCAATTTATACGCATGAATTCAAGTTGATCGATCCATTTGGGACACCCTATATATGAGAACGATGCAGCCCTGAAGCAAAAGCGTGGGTGGGCATCTCGCCGCGAAGCAAAAGTTAAGAACCCGTACTATATATACATAATGCCTCGAGTGAGCAAAGACCTCAACGATTTTTCGCTAAGACTGTTCCAACGTGATTTGCAAAGGGTGTTTCAAAAGTAGAGCGAATGGGTTGAAAGGTTAGATCCTTCTTGTACGTGACCCTTAAAATCATTTTCCCTGATATCTTTTTAGTTAACCCTCGTACGAGTTAGCAGTTACCACACATCCATTTGCAGGGCACTCACGTGTATTCTGCTCAATTTTTCCCAGGCAGAAGGTCATTAGGTGAAACGAGCACTTGAAAAACTCTCAAGAATTTAATCCCGAAATGGACCCAGTTTAGAATCAGGTAACTTGGGATGCTGTAAAAAATAATGTTATGTGACTCAGTTAAGCCTAGACTATTTTAAGGCAGAATGCTCTTGCTATCTGGAATTATTACATCATGAACGTTTTCAGTAGATTAAATCTAAAGGTGGTCCATTTATGATCGTTTCCAGTCAGAAATTGTTAAATTTTTAGCTGATGCTAAACTAAACGTTGATCGGAAAAAGGTTTTTCTTTTATGTGCCCTTAAATGGAAGATATTTAAGATTGAATGGGATGGAAATAATTGAATTTTGCAGCTTGAAGGTCTATTCCATATTTCCTTGTTTTGTGTGTGTCTATATGACCGGGAAATGGGGAAATCGGGAAATGTCCAGGAATTTGATTCGATGGCAAAAATGTCTATTTTGAAGGAACTAGTATATCTAAGCTTCTACGTGTAACCACAAAAAATACAAATTTCCTACAAAACAAACAATTTTTTCTTAACTAAATAAAAATTTCAGGGCAAATATAAGGTACTTATCCTCGTATAATCATGTAGCTTTGCCGACTAGAGATTTTTCAAGTGATTATTAACGAGTCTTCTTGTCAACTGAGACAATGAAGACAAGAGTCTCTCTTGAAAATTGAACCGGAGAAGGCCCTCCATTTTAAGGTGAAAAAACTATAAGAAAGTTCCATACAACTGCCCAAATACGAACTAGTTGAATTTTGTACAAAATATTTTATCATCCTTAGAGAAAATCTTGAATCTTAAAGAGAAGCTTCCAAGTTTAACCACGAAAAATACGAACTTCTCACAAAACAAACAATTTTCTTACTGAATATAATTTCAGGTCAAGTTAGAAGGGCAAATATAAGGTACTCATCCTCGTATAATCATGTAGCTTTGCCGACTAAAGATTCTACTATATTGAAAATTGTCACTTATACAAAAAAAATATTGAGAACACACATTTCGTCAAATATTGGAAAAAAACGCGTATTTAGGTGACCGATAGAGACTGTATTTCTGAATTATAACTGTAAATTTCGTAAATAAATATAAGTCTACCTTGCAACAAGGAATTTTGTAAATTAATTTAATTGGGACTTGGTACAGGGGATTTTCTAAACGGATTAAAATTCAGACTTCGAGACAAAGAATTTACGTGAAAATCATAATGTTCACTTTCGAGGAGAGGATTTTCATAATAAGTTTTAATTTTTCTTGGAACAAATAAATTTTCGACGTTAAACGAGAATTTCGAAAAAAATTTGAACTGATTTAAAAAAAGGGAATTTTGAAGAAATCCCTGCTTGACTACGGAATTTTTATTCTTTTGTGAAAAAATTATCTAATTTTCTACCGAAGAGTTATAATTTTTCCTCATATTTCCTGTTCCACATCATAAATCTCTGAAATCTTTTGAAACGTTGAGAAATCTCGAAAAATCATTTGAAATCATTCAAATCTTTTGATCATCTTTAAATTGATCGAGAAAAATTAGGAATCGACCGGCAGAAAATCGGAAAATGACTCACATAGTATATTGTGCACTCAGAGTGGAAGGCCGAGGCAAAGCCAAGGCGCTTAACTTCATACAAGGCGTAAACGACCAATGCTGCTTGAGGTTCATATACTTTTTCGTTCGACAGCAGAGCGGAAGCTAGTTTTATTAAGCGAAGATATTTAAAGCAGAAGTTTCAAAGCGAGGATATTGATTGAAATGTCTGATATTCATTTTTTTTCAATTTATTTAATTTGTTTATTTATCAACAGAGTTTTCCATCCTCCTTCTTTCGATGTGTCGAATCGCTTACGTTTGCTCCTCCTCCAGCGGAGCGAAAGCGAACACTTTCGCTCCTCCCCCAGCGGAGCGAAAGTTAGCATTTTCGCTCCGCTGTCGGACAAAAATATTTTATGTAACTTTTCAGAATGTGTCTGAATCCTGGATTTTTTCAGTACTTTGCTTTGACATCTGACACCATATATGGGAAATATAACTTATAATTCTCTGGGAACTTTCACATAATTTTTGGATGTATTTTTCACTCTTATATGATGCCCAATAATATTTTGAAACCAGGTATTATATTACTTGCAAAAAATAAAAGATCCATTGGCCCAAATTAAAATATAGATAGTCTTGCTCTGATTTTAAGTTCTAGATGTTTCTAATAAGCAGACATGCAACCATCGACCAATCAAAAATGAATATCGTTGAGAAAAACACTTTAAATTTTGAAAACCATTTGGAGAATGATGAATTTCTATGCCTGAAATACTCAAGTACTGACACCTGTTCTTTAAATGACATTGAAATAAACCACGAGAAGAATCTCATTGACACTTTTGCAGGCATTTTTGCTTGAAAACAGGCTTAATGAGATGCAACCACGTGATGTGAAGAATCAACATATAGGCAGAAGGAACGTTAAACTCCTCGTAAAGGTGTGTGCGTTTCATGAACAAATTTACCCAGAGGATTTCTGTCACTCAAACAGAAATTTAATAACCCAAGAACGCTTCGATATAGACAACGGGATGTCATCCTTTGTGAAGATAATAACGAATATTTCAAGATCACTTATTATGCTATAATGATTCTACTATATTTCATGGCACAGATATCTCAACTATGTGTATGGTACTTCAGCCTAAAAGCCTTCTCCTAAGAGCCAAGTCTACTTCAAAGTCACCCTCGCGAAACATTTTCATAAAAAACTCCGCGACAGGTGAAGTAATGCTAGAAGAAAGTTAGAATATAAATGATTTAGTGAGGTTGAAACTTTAATTAAAAGATTCTTGCATATGGAATCTTCTGATTGACTGTTGTTTGCTGGTACCCTATGTAACTTTACTCCTTTTTTAATTTAATTTTATAATTTTGTGTAGTTTAAAGTCTGATAAAGATCACTATTTAAAATTTTCTTCTCGACATCAAACTTATTACCTACTAATTTTTTGTTTTGTTCGAGTATTACTTTGTTACTGAAACTATATATCCATATATAAGTTCATAGTAGATGCATTGTTTTTTTTTTGGAAATTTGTATTTTTTGTAGTTACACTTGGAAGTTTTTCATTTAAATTCAAGCTTTTCTTTAATAGAGCTATATTATTTTGTACAAAATTTAACTAGTTCGTATGTGGGTGGTTATGTAAGAATTTCTAACAGTTTTTTTTCTCCATAAAAGGGCGTATTTTTTATGGTTACACTTGGAAGTTTTTCTTTTAAATTCAAATTTTTTCTTTAATGAAGCTAAATTATTTTGTACGAAATTCAACTAGTTCCTATTTGGGCAGTTTGTTGGAAATACGTATTTTTTGTGGCTACACTTGGAAGTTTTTCTTTTGAATTCAAGTTATTCTTTAATAAAGCTAAATTATTTTGTACGAAATTCAACTAGCTCCTATTTGGGCAGTTTGTGGGAAATACCTATTTTTTGTGGCTGCACTTGGAAGTTTTTCTTTTAAATTCAAATTTTTTCTTTAAGGAAGCTAAATTATTTTGTACAAAACTCAACTAAACAGCTCGAATTCAGGCAGTTTGATAGAAATACGTATTTATTGTGGCTGCACTTGGAAGTTTTTCTTTTGAATTCAAGTTTTTATTCAATGAAGCGAAATTGTTTTGTAGGTACAAAATTCACCTAAATAGTTCGAATTTGGGCAGTGTGTTGGGAATACGTATTTTTTGTGGTGGCACTTGGAAGTTTTTCTCTAAGGAAGCTAAATTCTTCTTTTACAAAATTCAACTAAATAATTCGAATTTGGGTAGTTTGTTGGAAATACGTATTTTTGTGGCTGCACTTGGAAGTTTTTCTTTGGAATTCAAGTTTTTATTTAATGAAGCGGAATTGTTTTGTAGGGAAAAAATTTAACTAAATATTTCGAATTTGGGTAGTGTGTTGGGAATACGTATTTTTTGTGGTGGCACTTGGAAGTTTTTCTCTAAGGAAGCTAAATTCTTCTTTTACAAAATTCAACTAAATAATTCGAATTTGGGTAGTTTGTTGGAAATACGTATTTTTGTGGCTGCACTTGGAAGTTTTTCTTTGGAATTCAAGTTTTTATTTAATGAAGCGGAATTGTTTTGTAGGGAAAAAATTCAACGAAATAGTTCGAATTTGGGCAGTTTGTTGGGAATACGTTTTTTTTTTTTTGGTGACACTTGGAAGTTTTCCTTTAAAAAGCTAGATTCTTTTTTTACGAAATTCAACTAAATAGTTCGAATTTTGGTAGTTTGTTGGAAATACGTATTTTTTGTGGCTGCACTTGGGAGTTTGTCTTTTGAATTCAAGTTTTTATTTAATGAAGCGAAATTATTTTGTAGGTACAAAATTCAACTAGTTCGTATTTGGGCAGTTTGTTGGAAATTCTTATTTTTTGTGGTTACACTTGGAAATTTTTCTTTCAAATTCAGGTTTTTCTCTAAGGAAGCGAAATTATTTCGTACGAATTTCAACTAAATAGTTCGAATTTGGGCAGTTCGTTTGAAATTCTTATTTTTTGTGGTTACACTCGGAAGTTTTTCTCTCAATTTCAATTTTTTCTTTGGGGAAGCTAAATCCTTTTGTTCAAAATTCAACTAGTTCGTATTTGGGCAGTTTGTTGGAAACACGCATTTTTTGTGGTTACACTTGAAAGTTTTTCTTTTAAATTCAGGTTTTTCTCTGAAGAAGCTAAATTCTTTTGTACAAAATTCGTCTAGTTCGTATTTTGGCAGTTGGTTGGGAATACCTATTTTTGGTGGATACACTTTGAAGTTTTTCTTTTGAATTCAAGTTTTTCTCTGTAGCTAAATTATTCGGTACAAAATTAAACTAGTTCGTATTTGGGTAGTTACTGCGAAGTTTAAAAATGCCCAATTTATAATCAATGAAATTTTCAATAAAAATAGAATGTTAATTTCCAAGTCAAAAGGACTAATTTCCTACGTACCAGTAAAATTGCGACCTGGAAATTTAATTTTTCTACAGGAAAGTAAGTGTTACACCAAAAAGTTGAATGGAAAAAGAAAAGTTTGAAATTCAATGCTAACTAGTTTTGTTTGCTTCCAAATTCCAGAATTGTTAAGCCAAAATGAAGAATTTTTCACAAAACAGTTGAATTTTCAACCAGAAAATATGATTAGTCAATCAAGAGAATATTCCTAATCAAAGAGTTTAATTCTTAATAAATTAACAACTAAAATCATGAATTTTTACTATAAAAAGAATTCTCTTTTTACAAAGTGGTATAACTTAAAGTAAAACCAAGTGATTCAATTTCCAACGAAAAAGACGAACTCTAAAAGGAAAATGTAATAGTTGATATTTCTACCAAAAGGTGTCTATTTGAAATCGATAGCAAATAAATTATAATAAAAAATACTAGTAAAAAAAATGGTTGAATGTAAAACAAATAAAAAAAATGAATTACAACCATAAGATTAACTTTCGCATCAAGGAGGACCAATTTTCAACCAAAAATTCAGCCAAAACTGTTTTCTGAATAATATTACTGATTACTGAAAAATATTTGAAAAATATTCTGGAAGTAATTCCCGTAGAGAATTGAAAATTGTTCGAATTTGCAAATTTTCTGAAAGACCTCATTTTTTTCAAATATCTGATTTCGGTAAAAAATTCTTAAAATAACCTACAATTGTTCAAATTTAATATTTTATCTAGAATCTTTTCTAATTTTCAAATGTTTTAATTTGTGAATTTTCCAGATGATTCAACTGTTTCTGTTGAAAGTCATCCAATTTCGGTGAGAATTTCCTGAGATAGCCAAAAATTGTTTGATTTTGTAAATTTTCTGAAAGATTTGATTCTTTCTTTGAAAAAATATCCAATTGCGGCGTGAGTTCTCTGAAATGACCTGAAATTTTCCCAATTTCTACATTTTTTCCAAAATACCTAACTGTTCTTGTTAATCGAAAAAGAAAATTATCTTTTCATGAATTAGTTAAAATTGAAACCAAGTTATTGAATTTTTAATGAAAAATATGAATTCTAGAAGGAAAGAGTAATGGTTGATATTTCAATCCAAAATTTGCTAATTCAACATCAAAACAGATCAATTCTGTTACATAAGACGGAGGAAAAAAATAGTAAATGTGCAAAAAAAAATATAAAGTTTCAACGATGAAGATAACCAAATTGGCCAACGGCCATGCTACGCTCGAAAAACCAGCTCCCGTCCGATCAATGAAGTTAAGCAGTGTTGGGCGCGATTAGTACTTGGATGGGTGGCCGCCTGGGAATATGATGTGCCAGATAACCGCAACCAATAAAAAAATCAGTGTGGAAGCACTTTTCAAATCAAATATGTTCACCCTTTCTGTGATTATTATTCCCATAAGCATTTTTAGCAATTTTCTTTCCCATTCTCCACTGGAAAGTAGATTTCTAGAGAAAAATGTTATTGATAATCAGATGTTACATTGACCCGGTGATACACTATTCTGAATAGTTCAAACAACTTGCAGACGGAAAAATATTTGCTTGAGAAAAAGCGCGTTAGAGAGTGACTGTGACATAGCAGTATTGTGATGAGCGTGAGACTGTCTCACGTGTCGCTGCAATTTTTAAACAAGAATAGGAGCACCTTCTACGAAAGAGTAATTATATAATTAATCATGCCTTGAAGAGCAGTTTTTTTTCCATAAATATGAAATACTTCTGTAAAGAGTAGACAAATCTGTCGATTTCAGACTCCTAAATGGGAGAATATTTTTCTTGATTTTCTTAAAGGAAACACTTGCATTTTCAGCTTTTTTGGCAAACTTTCTTTCCATTTTTGTTGGCAAACTTACTCTTCAAACTTTATAAGCTTGGGAATCAACTCTTTCGAAGACGAGCAGAAACTTTGGTTTTGGGACTAATTTTTAAAATGTAACTTTGAGTTCTTAAAACTGATACTTGAGTACGGTGTAGCTCACGTACATCTCTTTAAGACCCTCCCAATTATGGTTGAAATATGACCACAAAGTTCTCCCATAGCAGAAACAATCTTTCGCCTCCTAGGTTGAGAGGATGTGATTCTTTTAGCTGGGTCGTAATTTATCAGGACTTTTAATTAAACTTCAAGGTGTTACTCTTGCCACACCTTTACCTATATACATCTACAAGTGTCACAGCTTCTGGCTCCGAGGCGTCGACAATACAGCAAATGGGAATTTCGTGCAGTGGAATGAACTTCATGTAGTAATAAACCCGGGTCTGAAATTACTGACCCAATTACTTTTTCTATCACATTTTTCCTTCCATGCTCGAAATACTGAAAAGGGGTAATCAAACATCCTCACAAAGAGACTTTATTTGAGGTAAAAGTCCCAATGACTGGCCACTGCTCAATATTTAGCCACTAATGAGAGTTTTTCATTTTCTTCTGTTATATGAAACATGTAATGGAATTATGGAACTGGAAAATATTCTTCAATCATTCAATTTACTTTGTAAAAAAGTAGGCTGCTCAAATTTTCATCTCAAATTTTAAAAAGATTGTTTAAATATCGTAGTCGACGGCAATCACTTGTCCATACCACCACTCTCTTTAATACGCGTTATTTTTTCCAATATTTTATGAAATGTGTTTGTCCAATATTACATTCTCATCATAATGAGAAGGTATTGGTTTTATGTGAAAATGGACTTTCGCGGAATTTATGAAATCTCCACGTTTTGAGACCTCTTGATTCCGAAAAAGTAGTTTTTACGTTAGTGTCTGTCTGTTGTCGTTGTAGTTGTAGTTGTCGTCGTCGTTGTCGTCAGTATACTCCATAAATTTCGAAAGACTGATCGGATTAGATTTTTTTTTGATAAAACGAAATTGACAGAGTTGTGGCATTTTCAAAATTCAAAAATATAAAGAAAAACGAGAATTTTTAGCCAAATAGCGCGAGATTGAAAAAAAAGTCAGAAGGAAAAAAGGTTTCTTCTTGGGAGCAGTACAAGATCTTTAATACAACTTTTTGAATTTTTTCGAAAAATCGAAAATTTTTTCTTGATTCTTGTCATTCAAAATATGTAAGCAATAATATAAACTACAGCTTCTAGCAGGCAAGAGGCATCAAAAGTGACAAATGTTTCAAGTATTGAACACATTTTTTATGTTTGCTGTTTAATATTTAAATACGCTCTTTTTTGGTTAATTATTTTTTCAGCCGACCTAAACTTTTAGGATAAACTACTTGTACCATACACGAACTCTTAGGCTAAGTCAATTTTTGAAATTCAATAAAGTAATCTTTGCGACCCACTTTAATGTACAACGAATAATGATTAACCAATTTCTCAAGAAATCTTAAAATCTTTAAAATTAATAGCATTTTTTTTTATTTTTCAGGTATGTTCACAAATCATTTCGAGAATTTATGATATGGTGGAAAAATCTGTGAGACGATAAAAAAAGATGTGAAATGTGAGTAGCAACAATATATATTTTCTTCTGTACTTTGCGTTCTCTTTGATTTTGAATGAAAAAAATCTGCCTGCTGCGCGAGCACATTCTCATCGCGGGCTTCGCGCGCGGCTCGCAAGTTTGAGCGCGCCTGGGGCGCGCGTCTTTAGGGTCTCGGGCTTCGCGCTCGATGGTTATTTTGCCTCACGCTCCGCGTTCGGCCTTTGTACCTCCCTACAGTTGTATAAAAAGCTTGTGAAACTCAAAAGCGAAATGTCGACCCCTTCTATTTGATGAGTGTGAATTCTCTTTTGTTAAAGGTTCTCCGGCTTTAACGAATACATTCTCATCGCGTGTCTCGTGCTGCGCACTCGATCAAAGTTTGTCCAAAACGATAGAGAAGTTTTGTTGTCCAATTTTTTTCACATGTTTACTTTTTCTAGAAATTCAATTTTTTAATTCTTAATTTCATTGTTTACGAATGAAACAAAAACTCTGCGTCCAATGGGAAAAATTATAACAAATCTACAGAGATTTCCCGGGTGAAAACTTTAGGCTTAATCATTTTTAAAAAATTTTATTATTCGATTTTTATAGTTATTTTTCCTGATTGAAATGAATCCATTTCATTGTTTTTTACAAATGAAGCAAAAACTAATTGTCCTTTAAAAAAAGTTAATTTTACCAAATATGTAGATCTTTTTTTGGTGCACAAGTTTAGTTCATTTATATTTTCCCGTACCTTACATAGTTTGACCAAAAAATAAAACTTTCTATTTTCATTATTCTTTGTGCGACCGAAATTTGAATTTTCAATGCTTCGAGAAAACTCGAAAAGTTGTAAAGATCATCCTGGAGGGCTCCCAAAAAGAAACATTTTTTTTTTCAAACTTTTTCTCATATCTTGCGTTGTTTCGCTAAAAGTTGTCATTTTCGGATTTATTTTCGAATTTTTGATATGCCACAACTCTAGCAATTTTGTTTTTATCCAAAAAAGTCATGAGGATAAATTGTTTCACTTTCTTCTACCTACTATAAGAAACCGTACTTACAATTTTCGAATCTTGTAAAAAGAGTCCCTAAAACTTTTCAAAATACTCCCCCTTTTTCCATTTTTGATCCAAAATAGCTGGTTAACGAACTCGACTTGTCTTTTTGGTCCCTCAAAATGGGTGCCAAAGCACGATC
>WSXT02214018.1:0-17464 GCA_011762715.2 Neuroterus valhalla | reverse complement strand
TTTAAAATTGACATTCAGGACAATACTTCTCAGGCTGAATCCACGCGTATCCCCTTTTGATCCGGAGAGGTTCAATTTTAATGTTAAATGGAGTAATAATTATAATACATAAGCATTTAAGGATGCCTGCATTTATCTTATGTTGGAAATATTTTTGTACATTGATTTCGGGAGCAAAATATACTATACTCGAATTCAGTAGAATTCTCATTGACTTGGGATGAGAGCCCAGAAGTCTTTTTATGCATTTGGCAGAATTTATTGAATTGTTGCAGAAAGTTTGGCTGAAAACTTATTCTTGCAAAAATTGGATGTTGTTCATGAGCTATGTAAAGACTGATGTTCATTGGATTTTCATCAATTGAGAAATAAATCCGCATTTGAACCAAGTACATGAAATTTAATTCATTTAGAATTGAATAACGGTATTTGAATTCAATACATTTTCATCTTTCAGGCTACTTATAGAAGTATTAAATGAGGTGTTACTCTTAAGCAAATTGAATGTACTTTTTAAAATTGCTGCTCTCTTGTATAAAAATGTCCCTTTTTGTTTCTTTATCAGGCAGAATTTCATTTATTTGAGAAGTATGATGTGAATATGAAGAAGTATCACTTGTTTTACAAAGTACTTTTCTTTCTGTTTTTTCATCAATGTGATGTCATTACAATCGATTGTAGTTGAAGAATTTTAAAAATTGTAAGCATACAAAATAATTTGGAAAAGCAGGACGTCTTTACGCTATTTTTACGAATTTTGCAAAGACGTCCTAAAAATGTCGTAAAGACCTCGGCGAATTTCTTGCCCACTGGGTTTTTTCTTTCGGCGCAACAATGGATCGCGCATCATAATTATGTATTTTTTATACGAAAAATATTTATAAAAGCATTGCAAATAATTACTAAAATATTAATCAAATGAAAAGGTCTACTATAGGCTTCCGTCAAAGATATTATAAACCGTCCTAATCTGCCGTGGGAAGTGACGAGCGACCTATCACCATACTGCCCTGGCGCAAGCGCAAATACGCTACGCCAACATTGAGATAACGTCCATGTCATACGTCCATGTCCATGGCAGAGCGCGTTTGTTTATCGTTTGTACTTTGTTTATCGTTCGTTTTCCGTTCGTTTTCATCCGAAATTAATGGTATAGACAGAGTGCGACAACTTTGATTTTTTCTATTGAGAGTACAAAATTGTTATCATCAAACAAGGACAATCATCATCAAAAAATTCTTCCGCGGTGTTATCTCGTGATTCCGAAATGAATTCAACATTCGGCGAGAAAATTTGATCTCGGTTTACCAGGAGAAAAAGAGAATATTCAACGTGAGGTAAAAAATATTGAAGCATTGGTGCAAGTGCAGAAATAATGGGTGGTTACGCCAGCAGAATTGCTTCTGTATCGGATTTCGCAGTCAATTCGGTATATCGTGGACGAAAACGAAAATGTATCGAAGAGGATTACTTCGATGATGAGTCTGAGTTCATTGACAGGACTATGCAAACACCAAAAAAGTAAACAATTCCACTTTTTCGCTTATGTCAACTTGCCAAACGAATTCTGAGTCTGGTTTATATTTCTTTTAAAATGGTACAGGAAATGTGAATATTATCTGTGTTTCTTTAATGTATTTATGAACATTCATATACGTACAGAATTCCTTTTTACCATATAGATTTTAATAGGATCTTTGAGATTCTTCGCGATAATATTGTAGTGTGGTGGTCCAGGGACCTTGATTCACAATAAACAATTGCATTATCTGCTATGGATTCGTGAATCCATGCGGTAGGTTCTTTTTAGGAAGTTTTGCGTTTAATTTGCTTTTCGTAATGGTAATAGATGCTCTTGTATAAGATCAAGCTCAACTGAATAAAATGTTACTGTTATATTTTTTCTGTAGCTAGTATGTTTTGCAAGTTTTACTGTTTTCTTTCTTTTAATTAGAATAAATGATGGCCAATGGCTATGCCACGCTCGAAAAATCAGTTTCCATCCGATCATTGAAGTTGAGCAGCGTTGGGCCCGATTAGTACTTGGATGAGTCAATGAGTGACTGTCCGGGAATATCGCATGCTGTTGGCATGTTGGTGGAAGACTGGTGTCCTTCCATGTATTCAACTCAACCAAATATGACTCTTTACGAGTTACACTTACCCCGTAAGGGATTAGTGCTTAATGGTACACGGAAAACTCCATATTGCTGTGACAGCGCTACGGACTTATTAATTTTTTGAAACGCTGTGTGAAGTATTGGCTACCAAAGTAGCTCTGGCGGAGCTAACTAGCGGTCCGCTACCCAATAAGGGTATAACGCGATCGCCGCCAACATGGACTCTATACTAGGGACATCGCGATTTCAACATTATTAGAAGAACTAATCGTTCTAAACGAATTGCTGTGATGTCGAGTAACTGAAATTCTCTTCTTAACTGCTCAACTTCAGGCCTGAATTATTTTCAGATGGGGGACGTTTATACTTCCAACTAATTTTGAACATTCTAGACCTACAGCCCATTTATGTAGGAATAACTAGTCATCAAGTCCAATTGAAGACTGTATTATCCAAATATGGATTTTTTTTTTATTAACAGAATTTTAACCTAGGTTTGGATCCTTCAATCCAAATGATTTGTGTCAAAATATTGTTTTAACTTTAAAGTTCATTCTGATTGTGCAGAGAATATTTCAACCCTCTGACTTGGGCCAACTATTGAAACTTTCCGTCACTTTTTTTTCAAGGATTCTACTATTATTGTGCTACTATTTTGGGGTAAAATTACACTAACGCTACGAGCTTCTCAAATTTCTTGCAACTGTTGTCTCATTTTACCTTAAACATATTTTTAATCTTCTTTGCTGATTGGCTAAAAAAACATCCGCCAATAGATGACAAAGATTTTGGAAGGATTTTATGAGGTTTCAAGGCTTTCAGATTTTCAATTCCACTAAGATTTCAATATTCCAGGAAGATTCTGAAGATCTTCAAGATTGAAAAATATCTCGAAAGATTTCAAAAGATTTTAAATCACTCCTTTAATATTGCAGGAGGTTTAATAACATTTCAGAATATTTTCAAGATTTCACAAAAATTCAAGAGATTCCGAAGATTTCAGGAGATTTAAAATATTTTAAAGAAATTCACGAAGAGTTCAAGGGATTAAAGCCACTCAAGCTGATTCACAAAAATTCACGAAGGTTCCTAAGATTCTGGAGAGATTTTTGAGACTTTAAAGATTTCAGAAGGTTTCGAAGAGTTGAAAATCGAACATGAAATTTTGAAGATTTCTCAACAATTCAAAAAGATTTTGTGTGTTGCAGCATGCTTTGAAAATCCATTCCCCATTTCACGACTATCAGACTTCATCTGAAAAAAGTATTATAAAAAATAAACATATAAGGATGAATTTTTCTCGAGAAAAAGCGTGACTGTTCTTAATGTAATATTTTTTTCACAAATGTTCCAATTAATTTTTTATTCGAAACTTGTGTAAGAAATGAATAATTTATGATGGAAATCATTTTTCAAAATGTACATATTTATTTCAAATTAACTTAATGTGCGTTATTTATTTCATTTATTTGTAAACATGCTACTACTATGTACTCCAAAATTGAGAAACTTTATAGGTTATGCAGGTCTTCAAAATTATCGCTACTTTGACATCATAATTTTTTTATCTTTTGTTTTCCGCCCTGGTGTGGATCTAATAGCATTTTCAGTTATTATATTGTTAAATCCTTCGAAGCATTCTTCTTGAACTTCGTTAACATGAAAGCTTTTTTCAAGTTTCTTGCCTTATCTCCAACTGATAGGCAAAAAAATGCTTGTATCTACTTCCTGAAATCCTTCTCGTAGTATAATATGTACTCATTTTTTGTTGAATACATGACGTTTCAACAAATGGAAAAGCTTTGGGAAAAGTCATTTCCGTGCAGATTTCAATATATAAATACACGCGTGAGCCGGTCGCATGCTGCCAGAGATACCCTACTATTCAAAATTAAATCCAAGAGATGGCGCGAACGCAGCGTACCAGAGGTACTCACTTAGCCTATATGTGTCACTTTTGCAACGATACAGAAAGCTAATACAGCGAAACTCTTGACATAGACGTAGCGATACAGCTCTGCTCTAGTAGCAGTATACGGATCTCTACGGCAGCCAAACGGAGAGACAAACTGTGCTGCTAAGATCCCGGGACTTAGGTCGTCGTTTGCACACAACAGACGAATTAATATAACCCCCAGCGATGGGCGGTGGCGTTACCAGCGTGCGCGGACGTTTAGGCTCCCGCTCGACTTGTGCCTCAGAAGGCCAAGTCGCTGTGGGATTATGACTTCAAATCGGCCTCTGGACTTGGGCTTCTGCAGCCCGAATTGTTTTGGGATTAAGGTGTCCGTCACTTGCGCCCCTACGCAATCGGTGATAGACAGTAAAAGCACCGCATGCCCTGTAGTTATATTACCCAAGAGGTCGGTAGGATAGGAGCACAGTTTGTCTCTCCGTGCACAAAAAGAGTATTGCTCTGACACCAATACGGCAGAGCTGCGACAGCGCCACGGTGACGAGGCAGCGTTTATACGTGTGGTTGCGTTGTCTGTTAGCGCCCGTAAAGCCGGTGAATTTTCACATAACCTAGAATCTTGTCTCATTTCGACATAATGAAGTTTGGTGAAAGATAAATATCTTTGGTTTGGTGAAGTTACAGTGAATTCAATTTTAGTAGATAATAGGTGCATGAGTGAAAAATAAACTAATGCAATGGGGATTTGACGAATATATAGGTCTCTTCAGAAGAAAGTGTCCAATAACTATCAAAATGCACTCCTTGTATGAACAGACAGTGCACTTTGATTTTGAAGAAATTTGTTCACATTTTCATAATGATGTTCTTGCTGTTACTCCTAAACACTTTTTTGCTGAAAAATGTTCTAATTGAGTGATTGAAATCAGATCATCGATCTATTCTGATAGAATCACGGCTTTTCTATAAAAAGCAGAATCAGTCAGAGGAAGCGAGGAAATCATTGTTGTTTTACATGTTTTATTGAATCAACTGTGATTTTTTAGAGGTTAGTTTTCCGAAAAACCTTGGAAAGGTGGTCGGATGTGACTGAAATTACTCTCCCTCAGTTTACTTTAGTAATGATGATTAGAGTTCCGTGTATTAACTCCTACATTCCGGTAATAGCAAAAAGAGCTTCCTCTTTTCAGCTTATTTTAAGGTTAATTAACGAACCAAGAGAAATTTAACCTAGACTCCAATCAGACCCGACCGCTTTTCCAAGTTCAAAACAGCCCATGGAAACTAAAAAATATACATTTAAAGAAACAATAATTTTCTTGCTTTCTTAGAGTGATTCTTGTATTCAATGCTTAATCCGTTGAAGGTTCATGATTTCAGTTAGAAACTCCTTTTTCTGGTTTGGAATTAGTTTTTTAAACTGAAAATGTTACTGTTTCATTTTTGGTTAAAAATCATTTTTTTTCTGCTCGAAATTCAACTATTTTGTTCAAACCTTGTTCCTTTTGGTAGAAAATTAAACTTTCTATTCGGAAATGATTCTTTCTATTTGAATATTCACCTTTCCGGTTAAAAACTGGGGAGCTCTAGTTGAATATTTATCATCACTTTGGTTGAAAAATAAACTATTTTGTGGGAAATCCGTTGTTTTTTGGTTATCAAAAATTGATTTTTTTCAATCGTAAGTTTACCTGTTTCAATTTTTGTAAAAAAAATGTTGTTTTTATCGTGGAAAATTTGAGTATTTTTTTCAAAAGAAATTTATTTTGAGTTATTCGATCCTTCGTGATAAAGGCTTTCCAGAATGAATGTCATGAATTATATAAATGTGTTACTTTTAGTTGACCTAGAAAATTCAAGAACTTGACCAGGAAAAACCGGGAAATTACCTGGAATTTGAAGTCGTCCGCCAAATCGCCACCGCGGTATATATTCAAACACTCATCCAAAGTTTGTTTCGATTAGAATTATTATTATTTTCTTATTTAATATTGACTCTCCATTGCCATAGAATCTGTATCCCAGAAGGGAATAAATATACTTTACTATACCACAGTATACTCTACTATTTGAGCCCAAAATGATCTCAAAACATGGGAAATAGGATTCTCTTTTTTTAAATTAGGGAGACAAATTTTTCACTGAGCCATAGAAAATTTTTCAACAAAAAAGTTGGATTTTCAACAAAACAAGAAAATCAGTTCAAGACAAAATAGTTGCATGTATTTTGATTCTATGAATCACCTTATGCAGGGCTGATTCACATTGCCTTACTGATGAGTCTAGTAAGTTAGCCCTATACAAAACGTTAATAATTTCGCATAATTTGAACATCCTCAAAACATGTTCAGAAACTGATCATGTACTTATAAAACTACATTTTTCGAAACATTTGGATAGAAATAAACTAAATCTCAAAGAATTTAATTTTTTTCTTTTTTTTTTGTGTTTTCCTGATTGGAATTTTTTTAGTACTTATTTTTTATTCGTAATAACACGTAGCGTCTTTTCGGCAATAGCCATTTCCAATATCCAACCATATTTGGTCACTCATACTAGGCATTAATGTTTCATTTTTTGTTTTGTTTTTTTTTTTTTTGAAGGTTTGAGCAGAGGGATTTATCACACGAATTTTTATGTACACTATATTTAAAATTTCCAAAAGTTTCCGAAAGATTTAAAAAATCCCACGAAGGCTTGTACACAATATTTTAAGAGTGACCACCAGCCTCACGGTCTGAGCTAAATTTTTTTTTCACTGACATCAAGCATATTCATGAATGCATTTCTAGGGATATAAAGAACTATTATTGAACTTTCATAGGTAGTCCATGGTTTCTAAAAACTTGAGTCCGTTCTTAATTTGTTGTTCAGTTTTGAAACTCAGGTAAAATGGAATACTGTTATCTTTATATATGTATTAAATCTCTCTTCCCTAATAAAGGTATGGAGGCAACCTTGCTCTTTACGAACTATGTGTTCATGATCGGGCTCCACGGGCTTCCGTTTCCTCGTATCATCTTTTAATCTCGAAGTTTCCTTGACTTTTCACTTCATTTCTCTAAATCTTTTTATCCGGACAAACCCTCAGCCTCTCTACCCATAGTTCTTCTAGTCTTTCCATCCTTCGCACTCGCTGACCACTTTCAATTTGTATTCCTTACACAGTTGCTCACACTTCTGCCTTCCTCTACCTCTTTAGTAGCATTGAAATCAGTACAGAAATAATATGCAAAGAAAGCGTGACACTGTTAATCTTGGAATTGTAAGAACGAGTAAGTTGACTATTTATTCTCATCCGCAGGGAAAAGAGTTGACGCGTTCATTAATCATAGTGGAATGAACAATACTTTGTTGAGAAATTCGTAGGCTACTGTACAAGAAACAACCTCTCTCATGTTGGAAATAATGTTCGTCACATCATAAAACATCATAATACTATTTAACTTAGCTTTATTACTAAGCGGTGGCTATTTATTTGTGCCACTTTATTATACGTATGTAACTGATTAGGATGTGACGAACATTATTTCCAACATGAGAGAGGGTATTTCTTGTACATCAGCCCACGAATTGATCAACCAAGTATCGTTCATTTTACTGCGATTAATTAACGCGTCAACTCTTTTCTCTGCGGATGAGAATAGATAAAGTCAACATACTCGTTCTGAGAACTTCAAGGTTAACAGTGTCAAGCTTTCCTTGCATATTATTTCTGTACTGATTTCAATGCTTTTGTATCTTAGTTCTTTCATTAGATTTACTCGCAAATACTGCTAAGTTTCATCAATGAATACATTAAGAAGTTTCGTTTATCACATAAAGATTACATTATTTTTGTAGGCATCGTATATCATCTTAGTTGCTTCAGAGGGTAGAAGTTTTGAATATTTTTCATGAGAGGGGTCATTTTTATTCATTCTAACTCATATACATTGGCGATGTTCGGAGAGGGGGGAAGGGGGTGATAGGGGATTTCATACCTTTTTTCATGTTTTGAAATTTGTCGTTCGAAAAACGTCTTGAAACCTGGAATTGGAATATGGGAACGGTATCGTTGCTAATGTAATTGAATGAGAGATCATTATATTATGACGGAGTAGTGAATTATACTCATTTTTGGAAACTGCAATAATCTAGTGCTTATCTTCTTTTCCCGTATATCAACAATGCTATATAACATTGATCTGTAAATGAAGTTATGATTCATGCTATCTATTTCTCATTCAGTATTTGGCATTAGGTAATTCCCTCATTTTTGGCACTGTAAAAACAAAATATACACATTTCTCGCATCTTTTGGCCATTTCGATGTCGTTATTCAGATGCAACATTTTTTGTTCAATCGTCTGTTCTGGTGTCATGCAAAGTTTACGAAAAAATCTAATTCTGGACTTTTTGTTATTTTTGTTCCATACAAAAGAAAGTTTGGGATCTTTCAAGAGAATTCAAGAAAATTGCTACGATGATCTTGTGGGGCTTCGTGAGTAGAACGAATATTTGGAAATAGAATTTTTCGGACCTATCAAGTTTTTGTCTATTCTCGATGTTTTGAGTCCTACTCCTTCAGAAAATGAATATTTATGTCAATTTCTCCACCAAACAACGCTAGGTACAGTTAATAGGGAAGAAGCCAAAATTGTTAGTCATTAAAAGTTGCACAAGATCTCTTCAGCCAGAAAAAATATTTTCTACGAACACGTCGGTCTGCCTGAAGATATGTCTGTCCATCTGTATTTTGTCTGATAGTACGATAATTTCCAAAAAATCTTCTGATAATAGTACATTATGTAACGAGGGAAAATTTAATATTACTATCAATTGATCATGAATCAATCGACAATCCATTATCGAATAATAAATCATAAATCAATCAACTAATAATCAGTCGATAATTCAATCATCAAATAATCGTGAATCAATCTACAATCAATCATCAATTAATCATCAAACATCCAATAATCAATCATGAATCAATCAACCAATCATTATTCAATCAACCATCAATCATACATAAATCATCAATCCATCAATCAATTGTTAATCAATCAATCAATCATTATAATTTTTCCTTTTTGAATGGCAGTCATACATGGCAAGTGGCGTGTTTGCCGCGCTGCCTTGCAGCGAAAATCGGCGATACCAAAATTCGGTATATATAGGTATATCTGTAATGCTGAAGGAGAACCTCGAATTACAGTCGCGACAAAGTTCCGTATGATATTCTCAGTTGTTTTGACCATTTTTTATTTATTTATTTATTTTTTTTATTAATTCTGTTAATCTCAACTGAGATTATTGATTGTATCAACCGGAAACTGTCGTTGGATTAACACAAGCTTCTATGTCTGCTATTTCAACGGAACTGTTCTGTTATTTTTCGTGACAACAGGAATATTTCGTTGATCCAACGAAATTAGTATCGTTAATAGTTCGGTATAAAGTTTAGATGGGTGAAACGGACGAGTAAGCAGCCGCAATTTGAGATGTGCATGTGCGTGTATAGTGCAGCAGTGTCCAGAATTATAGTTTTTTCTCGACAGTTCTTAGCAGTTTTTGGCGTCGGAGCAATATCCAAAAGAACGCAAGGCATATGTGTTAGTAATTTTTATTGTCCGTAAACCCGCTCAAAATTGACGATTTTTTTTACAGCTTTCCGAAAATTCGAAGTTATGAGCGCATAAGGATGGATTTCGTCGCAGACTTTGTTTATTTGACCACCTTATATCACTCCGACGCCACCTAATCATACTGTCCCTACTCGGAACAGCATAAACAAATGCACGTATCTTATAACGCTGCATTCAAAATCACGTATTTTGGCGCGTTAAAAACAGAGTGTCATATTTCTGATGCGCAAGATCAGAGACGCGTATGTCGTTACCTAAGAATCATACTCACGTATCTCGCAACTGCGCATTGATATACCACAATTGCCGCATATAGTCACAAAATTCAATGTAAACTTACTCGATTTACAACCTCTAAGTCTGATTTCAGTATTCATAAAACAATAGTTTTGGGGTAAGGTAATGTCTTTCGTTCTATCAATCAAAGACATATATTGGAATAACTTCATGGATGAACAATAAAATTTAGACATTTTATCATTTTCAATGACCTCAAAGAACCGTCTGTCACACGCTTTTTCGTTTCCTTCATTTCCTCAAAACTTAATCCATTTTTTCGATTAAACTTTCCTTTCCTGTATTAAGCATACCCTTATCACGGGAAGATACATTTTTATCTTTTGTGAATCAAAAATTACATTTTTCATTGCGATTTGAAGTCAAATTTCAGATTCGATAAAATTCTAACCGCCAAACAGAAACCAAATTTTCTCAAATCTCAAAACAGGATTCCCTTTTTTCATTACGCAATTGCGAATATTTCGAAATAAAAACATGGTTTCAAACTATTTATTAACAACTTACAACTTCTCCGAATTCTATAGAAATCAATATTATCCAATCGATTTTATCTTCTTACTTCTTCGATATTTCAAACAAGTTCCCATAAATTTATGATTTTATGTTAAAAATGCGATTTCTTTGAACGATAATAGATCCAAATAAATAAAATTTTGAATTTTTGGTAGAAATAAACTTTATAACAATTTTGAATTTGTGTTATAGAATCTGTATTTTTCGGAATGAACCTGAATTAACGAATTGAACGTTCAACAGTTAAAAACTTAGACTATTTATTACAGTGAAATTCATAATCCCCGAGCCTTTTGACTTCATTAGGTTGAAATAGAGGCCTCCAAATTCAACATATAAATTTCCAATCAGAAACGTGTTGGAATATAAGTAAGCTTAGCTTTAGCGCGCGCGCGTGTGTGCGTGCGTGTGTGTGTGTGTGTGTGTGTGTGTGTGTGTGTGTGTGTGTGAATAACTTAAACTAAGCTTTACTGATAAGGAAGCAACGCGAACGTAATCAGATGAACTTCGGACATTAAGGACAAAGGAACTTGGTGCTCTGGTATCAATCTAATGTAATAAGTTTCAAATAAACTACGCTGTTTGATTATGCATAAACCCATTACATCTCATATTGTATTCCTCCTCTTAAATTAACAATTGAAATTGACTAAAATTGCAATAATAAGAAAGATTATATAGAGAAAGTAAAATAAATAGCAACAAAACGCGACCAATATCTTGTTCAAAACTGATTTAAGTAATCTTCAGGAATTAATAAAAATTTTTATGGCCGAATGCAGCCGTACAAAGAGGAAAAACATACATTTTCCATACTATTGACAGAAACATCGCCAAAAATACATAATTATGCGCTGTTACGGAACAAAAAGAAAACTATGTGGCGAAAAAAAGTATGTTCTCGTGCGACGTTAGATTGAGCTAGTTTTCCTCGGAAACTTCATAAAACATGAAAACTCTCAGTTCTACTAAATTTTGAGAAATTATGCGACTATGCGCATCGCATAAACTACAGGGCCTTAAGCATACGCACACATGATGCACTGAACAACTCAAACATCTAGGGGTCAGTAGAGTGCTGACTACGACCCAAAAAGAGGTTTTATCAAACACCTGTCGCATTGTAAGCACCTTCCTAGACTATTAGGAAAAAGGCAACTGAAACCCTAAGGAGTACCACATGGTAGCTTTAAAAAAGCATCCAAATGCTATTAATGTCACCTTCAACGTTGTAGGCCGCATCGTAAGAACAACAGCGGTAAACGACGAACTTCAAACTACCCAATCAATGCTATCGATCGTAGTAAGCACCGTCTCGTCCGCACGCAATGGTTAGCACCACAAATTTTGACTGTTGAAATTAGAGTATTATAATATACGGCGTTATATTACTATATTCCACCCAAATACCTGTGCTAGAAGTCGATCAATTTCAAGTTCAACATTCGATTCCTATTTCCCCAAAAAATGGTTTCAACTCTGTAACACCAATTTCCCGAGATGAGTATATACTAATTAACGAACGAAAAACTGTATCTCGAAAAACAGTTTTTCTATCGAAAAACTGTATTGTATCAACTGATAACAATATGTGTGAAGACTGTAAGATTTACGAGAAGATAGAAATCTGTCAACGGTTACAACAACCAACTTACCTTATCTCAGGTATTTTCATTTATAACTGAATTTTTAACATAAATCGCATTGGCTAGTGCTCAGGGTTACATTCAAATGCCCGAAAACAAAATCTCACTGCTTAACTCCGATTCTATTATAATTTATTTTCTTCATTGTACATGGAAAACTCCATATTGCTAGGGTAGCATTATTCGAGTGGTCGCAAGGTTACGGTATCGCTGTCAACACGATAAAAAGAGTATCGTAGTCGGAAGTATCCACGTAGTGCTTTGACAGCCCTACACCTACGATAAAACGCTGTGTCGCTGCCAGAGCGACACACTTCGCTATGATCGCAATACACTGCCTAATTGTCAATTGACGAAAGAACAAAAAGGCTTACATGACAATTCTAGAATAATTGTTACAAAATTTATATCTCGAGTAACAACTTGAACGAATCCAATTTTCCGCAGGGGGAAGTGTTGACAGAATGTGATTATTATTGCAAAAAACAACTAATTAAATCATTTGTGCTCTGCATACCACAATTGTGATTTCTCGATTTCTACGAAACCGTTTATCAGGTATGATTTGAATCAATGAGATTTTGCAATGTTTTAAATTACTCTATGTTATTCGTCACTGTTAATTCTTCTCATGAATTGAATTAAGACACGGTGGCGATTTTGCGGACGACTTCAAATTCCAGGTAATTTCCCTGTTTTTCCTGATCAAGTTCTTGAATTTTCTCGGTCAACTAAAAGTAACACATTCATATAATTCATGACATTCATTCTGAACAGCCTTTATCACGAAAGATCAAACAACTCAAAATAAATTTCTTTTGAAAAAAATACTTGAATTTTCCACGAGAAAAACATAATCGCAATTCAGCTTAATTGTCCATTGACGAAAGTAAAAAAAGGCTTACATGACAATTCTAGAATAATTGTTACAAAATTTATATTTTGAATAACAACTTAAACGAATACAATTTTTCGCAGTGGGCAGTATTGCCAAAATGCGATTATTATTGCAAAAAACAACTAATTCAATCATTTGTGCTCTGCATACCACAATTGTGATTCCTCGATTTCTACGAAACCGTTTATCAGGTATGATTTGAATCAATTAAATTTTGCATTGTTTTTAATTACTGTATGTTATTCGTCGCTGTTAATTCTTATCATGAATTTAATACAAAGCGAGTAGACAGATTTATTTAAAAAGTGAAAAAGCTCTTGTTCTCAACATCACGTTTACATAGTTATATAAAGACCGGAGCCATACTGGGCCCTTGCTAGGAAGTAATACGCATAATCCATCAACCGTGATATTTTGTACATTTGGGTAATAAGACTTCCTGATGGGGGAGTAGATTGGACACTCAATAAGAATATGTATCAAGTCCTCTTTTTCGCATAGATTACATACTGTACATATTTATTGTGGGTCTATTATAGTCGTGTCAGTTTTCGATTTTAACTTAATAATGTATTCAGAAGCAGTTCTAAGTTGTGTGAAAGTACGTTTACATTGAAAAAGCATTTTCAAAAGCAAATAATGCTCAGATTCTGTGTGGTTCACAAGAAATTTGCTATGCATAAAACTAAAATTACTTTTTTCCAATCTGATCATATCTTGAAGGAGAGTGAATTCGCGAAATCAAACAACAATCGCGTCATTTCATTTAATCGGGCACCGTTAAGTTTGAGCAAATTTAGGTTAATCCCTGCTGACACCAAACATCTCATGAGTTGGCCTAGCCAGTTGTAGTTGTGATTCTTAGCGCAAGCAGTTTTATCTAAATTTTACGTACATAACTTGGGATAACGCGAGTCTTACATTTCGAAGACCTGAGCTGCCCACTTGGAAACCATTTTGATATATGATGGGAAACGCAAGTTAATCCTAGTTCCAATCTGACAACAAAGTCAGGTGTGTTTCTGGATAGGCGGAACAAATTTTTGAAGAAACGTACTTGTGCTTTCTCGAAGACCTCTAGGTAGTTGAGGCCATAGACATGGGACTCATATAGTAACGTACTTTTGATAAGAGAATCTTGGATTTTAGCCATAGATGGCCATGAGGAACATTTAGAACGGATCAAAATACTAATCGCAGAAGCAGAGGCTAAATTAGTCCTACTTAGCGCCGCGTAAGCAGCTTACTTAGATACACCAACCCTTGAGAAAGCAGTACTAAGGTAATCAAATATCGGCACAAATTCTAGAGGGCTATCGTCGTATTTTAGGCCTAAGAGCTTATCGCTGATTCTGCTCTTTTAAAGATGGTATATTTTGTTTTTATTTTGTCAACTGTAAGCTTATTAAGGGGGTCGTCTAGTTACGCGCTCGATTTTCGAGCGTATTTTTGAGGATGGATTGCAAAGAAACTAAACATGATATAGAGATGCAGTTTTTTGTATTAATTTTGTATATATTTTCTCTCAAAATTGATACATTGTAATCCATTATTCATGGACAATTAGGTCCTTGGGATGACTTCAACCGCGCCTCCGTAAAAAAATTGTACCCGACTTTGTTACAAGCTTTTTCAGGTTTGGCTGGATGAATCTTAAAAAAAATTTTTGTATTAGTTATATTTTTGACCATGGCCTGACACGTGGAAAATTTTTTTTCCAAAAAAGCTCGTGTCAGGCCATAGAGCCACCTCTGACGAAAAATTTAAAATTGATAAACAAACAATATCTCAAAAACTCTAGTCAGGCCCTTGCCAACTTTTTTTGAATGACACGACTTTTGGGGAAACGCGTTTAAAGATAAGCAATGACCCGAAAATGCGTGAAAAGACAGAAAGTGTCTATGTTCGGCCACCCATATCTCGCGAAAGATTCTGTTTTGGGTTAAATCCTTTATGGGGTACATTTCTAGTATCAAAAAGATTCGAAATATGTAGAAAAAAATCGATTTTTTGAAACCGCGTAACCAGACGACCCTCTTAATTGCATAATATTCCTGAAGGGCCTTCAGCTTTCTGATCGCATCAATTTTAGTATCAGCAAAAATAATCAAATCATCCGCATGTAACATCAAGATTATGTCCGTGTTTCCAAGTATTCTAAGTCCGACCAAACCCTTATCTCTGAAAAATATCTCCATATCGGATGTAAGGAGATTGAACATGATTGGGCTTAACACTTCACCCTGTAGAACTCCCTCAGTAACGGGTACCTCCTCTGAGAGTCCGCTTCCTGTCTTCACACGGGTTGAAGCTCTTTCATATAAGCTTTGTAAGATTTTAATGATTTTTGAGCTTACCCCAAGACTGTAGAGCTTCGCCCAGAAAATAGGATGGTTCACAGATGGGAAGACACGCAAAAAATCTACAATTATGGCATAAATATGCCTGTTCTTCTTTTGTAAATAGATTTGTAAGATAACAGTAAGTGTGGGTATATTATAAATACACCCTCTCCCATGGCGGAACCCTGATTGAGCTTCCGGAATTATGTGACATAAGGATTCCCATTTTTCCAACCGAAATAACAAAATTTTAGTGAAAATTTTCAGAAGCGAATTTAAAAGAGCGATTAGACGATGGTTGTCGGGATTCGTAGGGTCGTGTTTCTCGTGGACCATCTGTGTTGCGAATTTGGTTCAGTCTACTGGAACGTATTCTTCATGAAGTATTTTATTGAATAAATTTTCGAGGTTAAGGAACCAATTTTGTGGAATTTTTTTTATAGAAACGATTAGAGATCATGTCTTGTCCTGCAGCTCTATCAGATATAAATTTGTTTATTGAATCGAGGATTAATTGAGATGTGATAACCCCGTCGAGTAGAGGGTGACGTACATCTGTGAAACAACTTGGTGACAAACGTCTCAGAGGAAGTGTTAGATAATAGAAATTTTCCCAGTCTTTGGCGGAAAGAACTGATTTCGCTGCGCATATCCAATTTTTCCGCACAATCCATTATGGCTTCCATAATATTTGTGTTGAGGTAATCAATATCCAAGCTAACAGAACTGACGGTGAGCGTATTCGATACCTGTAGTTCTTGTACGAAGGAAGTCTGGTTATTCTCATTCCACCTTTCATGTGTTGAAGTTGTTTTGGGATTCTCACATACAGTAAATGAGTATCCTAATGAGTCAGTAGAATAACAAGAGGCTAAGAAGACTGGAAAGTGATCCGATGAAGCAATAGAATGATCGACTTTTAGATCGCCAAGAAGCCCCAGTGCCTTAGTATTACACCAGATTGAATCATTTATACTTTTACCTCCAGAATTAACAAAGGTGAGTCTGGCTAGACTGTCACTTCGAGGCCTTCCATTTAATAGAAAGAACTGTTTTTCCTCCATCAATCTAACCAGCCCTGAACCTCTCCAATTAAATTTGACATCAAAGCTATCCTGATGAGTATAGAAGTTGGAATGAGCAAATAGTTCGGGAGCTTCCTGACATAAACAGCCCACTCTATAGTTAAAGTCTCCATGAATAATTTCGCTACGTTATGTTTGTCACTTAGTTTACTTAAAAATTTCGCAAATAAATTGAGTGTTACATCTGAATTTGGGGAAGGACTAAAATAGCATATTGCAATGATAAAATTTAGATTCTTGTTGTTGTGAATTCCAGGGTCTAGGAGAGAAAAGTAGACTCTCATTTCTCTCTTTCTCGATGTAAGAGGGTGCATAGAGCTGGGCAGTATCCTCTCCACTCCTAGTGCGAGGGGAGCGAGTATATTTGGTGCAATAAATCTCAAGTAGAGATGGTTATAAAATTTTGAAGCCTGAACTTTCAGCAGTAACTGAGTGCAATAAAAATTTAACGCTGAGTCTCATTGTCGCAGAAATAGGGAAAGAAAAACCAGATTTGAGTCTCTTAAGTTAAGGAGCAATACAATTTTCATGTTTAAAATATTTAGCTCATATTCTAAGACTCTTTCTCTCGTTTCAGGTATACTCCTACCGAAAAAGAGGCTCATAGGGGAAATGAGTTTTTACTCTTTAAAGGAGTGGAGTTCTGTCGGGTGCCCTGAAGAGCCTCTTTTTTAAATCGAGAGCCATACTTTCTTCGAGGCTCTGAGAGACTCTTGATGGAAAAAATTTCAGTTACACATAGCCTAGCTCTTAGTCTCTTACCGTCATATATCTAAAATCAATAAATATGGAAGAACTATATAATTGTTTTTAATAATTTTGTGTGATTATTATTTATTTCTCAACAAAAATCTAAATCACATCTCATCGTGGGAATTATTTGGATTATTAGAAAACTTGATTTTTTTTTTTGAAGCCTTCTGTATTTCGTTGAAAACCCGTATTTTGTAGTGGAAAACTGTTCGTTAAAAGTTAAAATGCATTCCTCTAGGTTAAGAATGTAACTGTCCAGTCG